>JAQIUW010000054.1:0-13018 GCA_034697105.1 Lithobius agilis | reverse complement strand
ATTATTCCACAACCAACTCAGCTTATAACGTGGTAGCGAAAGGCTACCACGATACCCTTCTCTTCTGTGCACATAGCTGAATAATTAGTACAATTCAATAATTCCCCAAACATAGTTGCTAACACCGCCAAGCAACCAGCTAGTACAAAAAGTTATGAATGTGCAAAGTCAGTAAAATTTCCAATAACGTTCCTTATGACTTCTAGAATATTCCTTCACCTTTGGTCTCCGGTCATCTTCTTTTTCAGTATAGAGGTTATTTTGAATGATATAAAGGTCAGATCCTTTTTCAGTGTCAATGGTTGATCCATATGTAGAAGCCATGATCACCTTTTTCTAGATAATATTTCCTAAAAATAATCAGATGAATATAAAAGGACCATGCTTTACTATTCTCCCTCTACAAAAAAAAAACATTGCTTATAGAAAACAACTGCAAGTTATTCATTGATGTCTCTGCTAAAATTGCTTCTGACTGTAGCATACTGCGATCGAAACAATTGTCTTCAAGGCCTGACAGCACATGCATTTCAACGGATACTTGCATTCCTATCAAAAACCGTCACCATCACAAGCCATGAGTTTTTCGTTAGATATCATACGTTGAAATACATGTGCTGCAGTTTTATCATTTTGATTTAACGATCCGCGCTAGTGGAAGGTTTACTTGTACCAAAATGACCTCAGAAATATACGAACACCTTTGTCGTCAATAATGATGAAAGTTATGTTACATGGATTTTCTTTTTGCGCTATTCTTGTCCAATTCGACATAAGAAAAATAATGATGTTTGATTTTTTTTTAATCGGTTCGCCAGAACGCGAGATTCTGCACTGGAAATATTAGCGTGTCATCTAATGCTGCCACTCGACTCAGACTGCCCGGCACAGCCTAATACAAGTGATTGAAGAGAGCCTGCATGCACAGGCTGTGAATGATGATGTAATAATTTTCGTGACTCGTTTTTCGTATCCATGAATGAGTTTTAGTCACGTGAGAATTTCATGTAGGTGCGGGGTAAGTTGTCTTACTTCATAAATCGATACATTGTATCAACACATCAGATACAAGCCCATTTATATTCATTTAACTTAATATTTTGCCTGAATTATAGTAGACGAGTCTTTCAATCTTTGAAATACGGCTGCAAAAGAGACTTCACTTCACTTCAACATCTAAAAGCGCACGAACTTGTCAGAAAGTTTTTTTTACAACGATTTGTCAGAAATGTTTAAACATTTGTCTTTTATTGTGGGCAGTAAGTAACAACAGGCTACTCTGATTTGCATGACAGAATTAACGCATTTTATTTTTTAATCCATGTCCTACAACCACAATGGTAGCATTTACGAGAGGTCTGTCTGGATGTCATATCACAAATATTGAAATTCATGTAACTTCTTGGTGGATAACCTCAGATTTGAATCCTCATTTTGTTGACTGGCTTGCTTTTGATGTTTTGATTGATTCCAATAGAAGTCAAAACAAATTTTAGGGAGTGCGGCCTAGGATGACAGGGCCACCTGGTGTCACTTAACACGGGCACCCTTCATATCTAGTTGCAAGAACATCAAAGGATCCTCAGCTCTTGGATAAAGCAGCGAGACACCTACAAATTTAAATCTTTAAAAAATTTGTTGACAATCCCAGTAAGCGTTAGTTAAAAAAATATAATATTTTGCAGCTATATAAAAATCTGCTTCTTCAGATTAACATTAAGCAGGTTAATGCATCTACGTATTAAACAATAAAATTTACGTATTCTACGTATTAACACATTATCACAATTATACACAAACACACTTAAAAACAACGCACTTTAAAGTTTTGTTACTCGGAACCATTTTTTTAACATTTGGCTATACATCGCTAATCTTTCTAATTTTTCTCATTTTGTTTTCTTCGTTCCTTGAAAAAGTATCAAGACGCATTCATTGCTTTTCTCATATGGGCACGTCTACCTTTAAAATCATAATTCCTCTTGCTACATTTTGCCTTCGCCTATTTGTAATGTCTGAAATTGTTTGAACTTAACCGTTTTTTTTTTGGACTAATACTTCGTTTTGAAGCACTCCGTATTCCTGCGAAATATTATATTTTTTATTATTATTATTAATTAGCGCGAACTGGATTTGTAAAAACATTTTTATTAAAGATTTAATTATTATAATAGCGCTGCTGTGTGAAATTTAAGACACGTACTACACACCAGCTAGTCAACTAGGCCACATGGTTATGTCGAGGTTTGCTATTTTGGCAGCAAGATCATTCCAGGGGTCGAATGGTTCATTTTATTGCATTAAAGAAACCCAAAAGAAAACAGAAGGGCAAGGAAGGATAGCTGACATTATATTCAGGAATAGATATGGCTGGAATATTGGATATGGATATTATACTGGATTGCATACTGAGTATTGGATATGGATATGGATATTCTATTGGATTGCATACTGAGTATTGGATATGGATATGGATATGGATATTGTATTGGATTGCATACTGAGTGTTGGATATGGATATGGATATTATATTGGATTGCATACTGACTATTGGATAAGGATATGGTTGGAATATTGGATATGATGATGGATATTCCAGGATATGACTATATCCAGGAATGGAATGGATATGTCTGACACTATACTTAGGAAGCTGCTGGGAAGAAAGCTTTCAAATGTTACGCAAAAATACAAAAACTAAATCTCTACAGCTCCACGAACTCCTACTGCCAAAGTTCCATTAACTCGTAGTTTAAAGAGTCAATGTCAAATCAAGTGAAATGATCTTTACACTGTATTTGAATTGAATCATATGCCACTGAATTTTGTGGAAATCTGTCAGTTGGTGGTAAAGTGGCAGACATTTTGTTCCGATTCAAAGAAGCTTGTGAATCATTGCTCATCTGCAGATATTTAGTTGCACGGCGCTGTTTTCCAATCTTCTCCCGTAAAAACATACAATGAATCGGATTTGAATTCTTATTGAGCACCACTTTTGGACAAAGCAACAGCAATCTGCAGGCTGGTATGGTAAGTCATTGTTCACAACGGCATCGCCGAAAATTGACATACACACTCACAATGGCTTAACAGAAAGCACGGAGAATAAGGCTTCCCAGAAATTGTTTGATTAAAAACAACAAATTTTCACACATAAAAATAAAATATTTTGTTTTTAATATAATTTTTTTATTTTATTTTTTTAATTTAATTTTCATTACTGTTTTCAGCTTGTGCGCTTAACTAGTAATGTTTTATTTAGTCTAATAAATTTATTTTGTATTAAAATGTAGGTAGGTATTTAAGTATATAATTAGTAGTCCTAAAATCATGCACGTACAAACTACGAATTTTGTGCTGTGCTTGAAAGAATGATAAAGTTTCGTTTAATTATTTCAATTTGCTTTATTTAATAAATTGTTTGTGGCAGTTTTTACATCGAAAAGAAGGAGAAACTTTTTACAAAGTTAAAGTAATCAGTTCGACGGTTCAACTTAATCAAAAGTATTTCTTGCATTGGTATTATAGCCTATGGGTCCTATAAGTCTATAGGCAATGGATGCGTAGCCGATAATGACTCTCAGATGTGCATGCTGTAGAATTTTTTAATGCAAGGGAACGACGTCAGCAATGGTTTCAATAAAGTAAGGTTGGGTTTTGAACAAAATGTTCATGGTTTCAGCTGAAGCGACATCATAAGCAACACAGTGCTTTAAAAAATTGCTCACAAAAGTTAATTTTGTATAGGTTATTACCCGCTTTCCGAGTGCTGAGAGCTAACAATGTCGAGACGCGCAGCGTCGAGACTTTGTTTGGCTCTGCACGAGGAAAGCGGGTAATAACCGACTTATCTACCAACACGGAGGTAAGAATGGTGTGTTGTAACAATGGTTTAAATAAGAACACACTACCTCAGCTCTCGATCTAATACCTAGTTGTATTACATCCAGGGATGAGAGCAGCTCTCATCCCTCCAGCTAGTATACTTCTTAATTAACCATTGTTACAACACATCATTGTTGAAGGAAGGATGAGAGCTTGAAATCGGTAGATAATACTGTAAATATACTTACCTGCACATACCCTCCCAGCCTCCCCGCTGTCATGGTGGGTTGGGTTGGAGGGAACGTTAAAGAAAGAGCCGTATAATAGAAGTAACAATGGATTTCAGATGATTCTGTGACAATGGGTGGGGCGTTGGTGAAGGATTGTTTTTGCGTTTTGATTACGCTTAGCTAGAAACAATCGAAAACGGCTTTAAAGATTCGTCAAGAGTTATTTTCATACGAAAATGTAATTTTAATATGTGCAGGTGAGTACATTTACAGTATAAACACTCATTTTAAAGCCGGCTAAAATGGGTATGTTTATACTGTAAATATACTCCCCTGCACATGTTAAAATTGCATTTTCTTTACGGAAAATCACTCTATTGACGAAAATAAAAAGCCGCTTTCGATTGTTTCAGCAAAGCGTAATCAAAACGCAAAAACAATCCCTCACCAACGCTTCCCCATTGTCGCCATAGTACCATCCAACATCCATTGTTCTGTCCATTGTTCGGCTCTTTCTTCAATGTATTCCCAACCTCCCCCCCCCCCACCAGGACAGCGGGGAGGCCGGGTGGGTATGTGCAGGTGAGTATTTTATTGCCGGTTAACATGGGTATGTTTATTACTACTGCAAATATACTCACTCTGCGCATATTAAAATTGCAGACTTTAAAGTCCACACCTGCTATGGCGCTGGGGGTCATGCTATCACTGACCTAAGTCCTGATGATGATGCCGTTGGTGGATCCATTAGATGTGCGGCTGCAGAACTAGCTGAGCCGCTACTAATGGCCCCAGTGGCATAAGCGACTCTTGCATTGCGGACATGTCCCGGAGATAGTGGTGGGCGAAAGAAGTTGACGACTTCCACGCAGCAGCTGCTTAGATCTCAGTCAGGGAAATATTGTGAGATGATACCCATGATGCTGCCATAGCCCGGATTTCGTGTGCATTAATGCGGAGCCTCGCTGGTGATGGTAAGTCCTGCTTAGCAATGTAAGCGTGGCAAATGGTTTTACATAACCCAGCTGATTTAGTCGCTGGCGTTACAGGCCGCTGAGAAGTGGTACATGGCAAGAACAGCTGCAAACGTTGGTGGCGCTCCTCCTGCGTAGCACACAAGTAATATTTGAGGGCTCTGACCGGACATGGCAACCGGTCAGACGTGTAACCCACCACTGGAGCCAATGCTGGAATGATGATGGGTTAAATGGGACCTGGCGTGGTCGTCTTTGGATGGAATAGCGGGTCAGGCCACAACGTGACGGACGCCCACTCATCTGTGTGTGAGAGACAACGAGCCTGCACAGACAGCGCCGCCGACGCCAAAGCTAGCAAAAACACCGTTTTGTGTACCTGGAAGAACCTTGCTGCTTACCCCAATGGCTCGTATGGCGCTTCCTGCAAACTATGAAGCACCACCGCTAAATCCCACTGCGGAAATCGATGTCGCTGGAAAGGTCGCTGAATGAGAAATGATTTGAACAATTCTGAGAGACGCGCATCCAAAACGGTATCGCGTCAGCCTGCCATCCGCATGACTGGTGCAATCGCCGAACGATACCCTTTAATAGCAGAAATACTGAGGCCTTCTTCAAACAAAGCGGTGAAGAAGACGCTGAGGTCTACAGGAGTGGGATCGCTAGGACGGACAGCCCGTTCACGACACCAATTGGCCCATCGGTGCCACTTGCTCTCTATACTGCCATGGTTGAAGTCTGCAAAGCGGCTGCCATTCACTCCGCAACTGCTTTTGGAAAGCCATCTGCTTAGAGTAGTCTGCAGATAACCTCCAAGCGTGTAAGTGCAACATCGTCGGATTGGAGTGACTGATGCCCTGGGCTGCCAACAAATCCGGCCGCGGTGACAGGCTGCGCGGGTAGCCTATCAGGAGATTCAGCAAGACTAAGAACCACGGCTGCGCTGGCCACAACGGTGCAATCAACAGAAACAATCCTCTTGACGCTTCTATCTTCCTGATGACTTGCGCTAGAAGACAGAACAGCAGAAACAGGTAGGCCGTCATCCCGTCCCGTCCCATGACATGGCCATGGCGTCGACCCCCCCACCCCCCAAGCCATTGGATCTGGAATAGGCGATACATATTGGGGAAGTCGCGCGCTCCACGACGTGGCGAATAAATCCACCATTGGCTTGTCCGACAGCGAGAAGAGGTGGCGACAGCACTCCTGATGAAGCGACCACTCAAACGTTGTCGGCTGGCGACGCGACAACTGATCCGCCACTACATTCCTGATGCCCGGAATGTAATTGGCCCGAAGCACAATGTGGTGCGTGATACACAGCCAGAAGATGTGCGACGCCTGCATGTGTAACATGCGGGAATGGGTGCCTCCGCCCTTCCGCAGGTAAGCTACGACGGTGGTGTTGTCCGCATGGACTAACACCTGTTTCCCTGCACACTGGCAGAAAGAAAAGCAGAGCGTTGTACACTGCCTCCATCTCCAAGACGTTGATGTGGTAAGCAGCTTGCTTGCTGGTCCAAGACCCCTTGGCCGTGGCGCTCCCAATATGTGCGCCCCACCTGTGCAAAGAGGCGCCTGTGAAGAGGTCCACTTGTGGCGGAAGATCGTGAATCAGGATTCCCACCTGATGGTTAATGGGATCCTTTCACCACTCCAAGTCTGCGGACGGAAAGTTGTGCAAACTGATCGGATCGTCTCATTCCATCTCCGTTGACAGTGATAGACCAACCCAATGGAACGGCCGTGCTCGCCAGCGGCCGTGTGATACTAGCGGCGCTGTAGTATCCAGAATTCCAATCAGCCTCGACAACGTGTGCCACGTTGGATTCTCCCACAACTCGGCTACCCATTTGATAATGGCTTGCAGCCGTTGTGGCACCGGATAAATCCTGAAGGCCGTCAAATCGTAGACCACGCCCAGGTACTCGAAAGGGTGGGAAGGTTCGAGGCGCGACTTTAGATAGTTGATGCCGAATCCCAAGTGATGAATTTTGTGCAGCAGCCTCTGCACATCGGTCCCCAAGATGGTGTGATCCAGATTGCGTGCCAACCAATCGTCCAGGTAAGCATGAACGCCGGTGCCGGACTGATGCGCCCACGCCAGTATAGGCTTCAGCATTTTGGTGAAGAGCCACGGAGCTAGTCAGGCCGAATGGTACGGCCCTGAACTGGTATATCGTAGTGCCGACGACGAAGCGCAGATATTTCCTGCTGTCGAGATGCATAGGAATGTGCAGGTAGGCGTCCTTAAAGTCTATGGCTGTGGTCCATTGGTCCTGCCGGAGACTGGCGCGGATGTTCTGCAAAGTCTCTAGCTGAAAATGAGGGGCTAAAACATGTTTGTTTAGACGCTTTAAATTGAACACTAAGCGATTCCCCCCCCCCTTTTTGGCACAATGAATACATCTGAGAAAAAAGAAGGCTGACCTCTACCTGCTCTATGGCTGCCTTCTTGAGCATCAGAGCCACCTCTTCTAACACTGCTGCCGATGGTGGTGGCACCGCGGTAGACGTGTCGTCAGAGCTGGCGGGGTGATGAAGTCGAGGCGGAATCCCTTGGTGACGACATCCAGGACCCATGGATCGGATGTGAGATTCCGCCACGCCTGCTGATGCTGTAGAAGGCAGGCTCCGACCGGCGTCGTATGGCGGAGCTGATCGTCGTTGGCACTCGTTGACCCGTCGGGGATGGTGGCTGCCACCCCCACGCCCCCACTTGGACGCTGAATTCTTTGGCTGATCATTCTGAGTGGAAGACCGAGGTGGGAAGCCGTGATCGGGGGTGTGCTTAGGTTGACACTGCTGCTGTTGGTATCTTTGCTTCTAGGGACGAACATAGCGTGCGGCGGATTGCTTGCGAAAATATGGGCGTGAGTATGGCTGAGCATACGGAGGCGCCGAGCCTTTCGTCTTGTCGTCCTTTGGCCTGGTTGATGGCTTCACCTTTAAGGTCGCTGGAGCCAAATCCTTCAGCCGACCCCAAACAACGTCTTCGCCCGGAACGTCACTACACATAACTTCAACTCCTTTGTAGGAGGAAGGTGCGCCGTTTGCAGAAAGGCATCCCTTGGATGCAGCATCGAATTGGCCATAGCCCGAACTCCCCATGTCGTAGCGTCGTGCTGACTAACCGCCGCTTGAGCATTCAGTGCTGTCGCTCGCCGCAACAACTCCCCTACATCTGATTCTGGTCGTCGTTCCTCCACTGCGACGAAAGCTTGTTCAACCAAACGGTGAGGTGCCGCAGCCATGTAATTC
Organism: Lithobius agilis; assembly: GCA_034697105.1. NCBI lineage: Eukaryota > Metazoa > Arthropoda > Chilopoda > Lithobiomorpha > Lithobiidae > Lithobius > Lithobius agilis. The sequence goes on along the minus strand of JAQIUW010000054.1, from coordinate 4,722 downwards.
ACATACGACTGTGCTCGCAAAGATGCGCAAAGGAGATTCTCAGTCGTCAAACTGCTTCGCTTTTATGTGGTAGTGTGTGACTGCTGGGACATTAGTTCCAAAGTCTAAAGGTGCCTTGGCCGGAATCAATTCTCCTTCGGGGAAACACCTTGTATTGTGTTAGCTTCCCGGTCCCCGCATGCGCCACAGTAAAAAACGATGCCTTTAAATTGCTGTTGGGGTCTGGTAAATTCTCAAACGACCGGAGCTGAGCGTGATCCTCCCGCAGCAACCCCTCTGTACTCAGCAGTGCAGCCTTGACCGTTCGATCATGGCCTAACAGTGGCACTGTAGGCTTTGCCCGGCCTGCAAAATGAACGGCACTGCTTCGTCCTTGTCCTCCACCCCTGCCGCCACTGGTGGAGACGGACAAAACGTTGCTGGCAAAACTTCCAAACAAGTCTGGATCGCAAACGCTATAGTGGGATCGATCGCTGGTTCTTCTTCCTCCGAACGATCCTCCTCCCGCTGCCTACTACTCGGAGCTACGGCTTCCTGCAACTCTTGTTGGGTTGGGATGCGATTCGCACTATGTTCCATGTTGAGTTCACGAACCACCGACGCCGACACAACCTTGCTGGCGACCTGCGGACTGCGACTACCATGGCGTGGCCGACTTGTGGATCTCTGCCGACGATCCTCACGTGAGTTACGTGATGACATAGTGGCGGGATGATGCGGTGGCATGGTGACGTGACAACGTGGTGACCTATGTCTTGAGCGCTGGCCACCTTCTTGCTGGTGAGCGCCCACATCCTCGTCTGCACTTGACCCCTGGTACATGGTGTAAGGTACTTGGTGTCTGTGATCCTGCCTATCCGATGAAAGACGACGTCTTCATCTTCATCCATATACGTCGACGTCTTCGTTTTCTGCGGCCTTGAAACCGGTCTGTCTCTTCGTTGTGTAACGATGACAACTTCATCCTCAGTTCCTAAAGACCGACGACGTCCTCGTTTGCTAGCGCTGACGTCCTCATTTTCTGTTTCCGACATACGATGACGTCCTCATTTCCTGTTTCTGAATCCGAGCCACGACGATATCTTTGTCCTTGGATCCCGTCACTGTCGCTTCTAACAGCTGACCCTTGACGACACCCACGCTTGTGCATGTTGACTTCCTCATCAACTAAACGACGACGTCTTCGTTTTTCCTCGATGACGTCCTCATCTTCATCTTTGGGAGGCCCTTTTGGCAGCACACTCTCATTAAGAGACGGGCTGAGCTTTCTCCCCTTGGGCGCGATGTCCCCTGAACTGACGCGACCGCGTCTGCGCCAGTGGACATCGCCCCGCCCCATGGAATCTTCCTTGTCCACCCATTCTGCTGCTGATCCTAAGTCTGCCGGCGCACCGAACAACTCCCGGAGAAGTTGACGGCGGACAGGTTGGCCAGATTCATCTTCCAAATCGGTATCCGACTGCAATACTTGTAGCACTTCTGCAGGCGATGGTGATGCCGGTGGGGGCGTGGATGGGGATGGTGGGGGTGGTGGTGGCGGTTGCATCTTTGCAATCAGGCCTGTCAACTGTTGAAGTTACGCAACCATGGGGTTTAACTGCGCCTGCAAATATGTCGCAATCGCTGGCGAAACCTCCTGATCCTCCTTCGCTGCCCCTGTTGCTGTGGCCGCCGGCGTCTCTGCTGGAGCATCAGATGCCGTGGTAGTAGGTGGGCAGGGTGGAAAGATGGCCGATGACGCGTCTTGCGAATAGCCGGCAACCGGAAGTGAAAGCGGAGGCAATCCTGCTTCTGCACGCTGCATAGCCAACCGATCCGAAGTGATGGAAAAAAACGAAATACTTTTCGGTGGCGACGAATCCATTAGGCCCAAATGTTGCAGCCTGCGGGTCTGCTGTTGCTTACAGACATTCGGTTTTTTTGCCGACTTCATAATTAGGGCTAGCCGATCGGCCGTGACTGAATTGCAGATTGCACACGGATTAGCTGTAAATGAACACTTCCTACACGACCGGCAGAATGGATGTGGGTCGTGTTGACTTCTGATATGCTGACAGCCGTCCGCATGTTTCTTCCTCGGAATCTTCGGCATAGTCCCCGAAAAAGAATAATAAAATCCTTAAAATGGTCGAGTGAAAATTTTTCGCTGGTAGCCAAAAATTTGACGAACGAAAAAGAGCCGAACAATGGAAAGAACAATGGATGTTTGGATGGTATTATGGCGACCATGGGGATGCGTTGGTGAGGGATTGTTTTTGCGTTTTGATTACGCTTTGCTGAAATAATCGAAAACGGCTTTTTATTTTCGTCAGAAGTGATTTTCCGTAATGAAAATGCAATTTTAATATGTGCAGAGTGAGTATATTTGCAGTAGTAATAAACATAGGGATTTGTTTTATGCGCATTAAGTCCATCTACAAATTACAGTCTATTTATGAGTGTTCGTTTTAGCTTCGCCTTCCAGTTCCCTTCTTTGGGTGGGTGGGTCCGTCACTTTAACGGCCCCTCACTTCACCATGAGGGGCACTCGCCTGCTTCCTCATCATATGGCGCATGTGATTGGCCTGATTACGTGGCTGCCGCCAGATCGCTTGCAGTTTTTGGCAGTGTGGCAGACACAACTCTGCTAGCATTTGCCCAGGCAACAGGCAGGCATCGCATGTGCCCTTCATCAAAGATTAATAAACCTCTAGTTCATGCAAATGCGAGAATGAACCCTATTCTGTAGGGAAATGATCAGAGCCAGAAGTCTCCTGCACCCAAATGCTTTTCTGCACGATTACCTTTTTTTTCTTAGATTCATGAGTTTATCAAACCATTTTTTGTTTTTGTTTTGGCTTTGTTTAATGAAAAAAGACGTAACTTATATGGTTCTTAATAGTTTTGTCACTTGTGTTTGTGCACTGGCATTTGAAGCGTGGTGTATGAAAACTTTACGATTTTTCACTTTCTGTAAGTCTTTGATGACCACCCTAAAATCGTAAGTTTCTGGCCAATTCCTGCTCAAAATAGCCAGCATACCCAAATCGCTTAAGCGATCTTGGACCATGGTTAATCGGTGGCCATTTTTTATATTCTTGCCATTATGCTAAATGGTCTCCCTGCTTCTGCAACCAATTCTGGAAGACTACAGAAAAATCATTAGGCAACACAACAGTTTAATAACAAACTGGAACGGTTTAATTTCTTTATTCCCGTGTAAAAAAAAAAATTTTCTGCACGCCACTGTTGACAGGATAAACCAGGATTTACCGCTGCAGCTTCCCCCAAGATTCTTTGTCATTGTCTGCTGCAAGCGACTCTAGCAAAGTTGCTTTTGCAGTACAGTTTGTTACGGCTCAAAGGAAAATGTTGGTAGCACAATCCTCCATTGGTTAAGGTGGAGTGTAAGGTTCAAAAAAATGTAATACCGGGTTTGCCTTTTGAATAATTTCTCTACAAGGCCTGACAAGTTGTTAATTATTGTCAGTGGAGCTGGAACTTTGCATCCAGCTTATTCTCGGGCCTTAATGCCTGTATGGCTCGAGCTAGTGAGGAAGCAACCTGACCATAGGATGCGCTCTGGGGACTAAGAGGCTTACTCCATTACATAGCTTTTGTGTATTGTACCTTTTTATACCTTACTACGTGTTACACGTGCTAGCTTTCCTCCTTCCGCTTTTGGACAATTATTTGTCCGAGGAAGGATGTTCCCCCTTTACAGTTCATACATTAAGATGGTGTGTGCATAGCTCGTGTCATAAGCAGCCTCTACGCATGTAACACAAGCACATTGGCCAAGTCACTAAACATTTTACACTAAACATTTTAGTGCATTATTTTGCTGAGCGACTTTATTTCATTCGTTATTAACTTCATTGCATTGTCAAACAGTAAGCGATCTGGTGGATGACCAACCTGCCACAGTAAAAAGAACTGTGCAACAAGCCAGACCAATGTATATACAATGAAGGATTATTATGAAATCATGTAAACTGTTTTATACCTCATTAAAGGGAACAAAGCACCAAAAAAGAATTTCTAGGATATTAGTGTTTACATAAATTGCTTTTAGTTTCTACTAGATTAATCAGCGTAATGACTTGTAATTTTGTAAACTAGCTTCATTAACCAATACATATTTTTAACTATGACGAACATTGCATTATGTAGTCCTGCAACAAAGTTGCAAGCAAATTTGTCCAAGAACAAAGTTTAATATTAAACTGTGTGAAGAATAAATTGTTTTTTACTGATTTTTCTGCCCCCTTCGCCAGCTCTGTCAATGTCTATCAAACCGGAAATCGCTCACTTAATACCTGGCAAGACATCAGTTTCACTGTATTTCTTCCCAGATGATTTGGATTCTATATCTGGCATAATTTTGGTCACAAGTCTGTCATTCTGGCCACGCTATTACCTTTAATTCAGGGTCAGCGATGACTTGTTCGGTTTCCAACAAGTTTAGTGGTTATTCCCTTAAAGTAAAGTGTATTGACCTATCACATTTGGTACCTAGCCAAATAAAGTTATTCTTTTTTAAAATTTACTGTGTGAAGTTTCCATGACGGCAAACTAAGCTTTCTTTGATTAAGCTACTCCGATATGATTGTGGTTGAAATTCACTGTCAGCACTTGTACGTCAGCCTACGCTTGGTTTATAGTATGGGTGCCACGTGAAGAAAAACTGCACTTCGTGAAGAAAAGATGAAACTTGCAGGAGTTGTTGCCTATATCAGTAGC
>JAQIUW010000053.1:0-13067 GCA_034697105.1 Lithobius agilis | reverse complement strand
CGTTGCGTTATCAAAATGTTGTGTTTTGTTCTGTTCAATCTTTTCCCTGCTAGTTGCTGTAGTAATGCAAATTATCAGGTTATGGGCCCAGCAACCCGAAAAAGATAAAGTGTGTAGCAGGACAACTCTATTCCTGGTTTGGAAACGATAACAAAAGGAACCGTCACCAGCACATTGTGAGTAAAAAATTCCCGCACGCCATTTTGAACATTTTCTCCTCGCACCATGGCGGAAGCTCCACGAATTCAGATAACGAAACTTAACGGTAGTAATTATCAAATATGGTCTTATAAGGCGCAAATGCTTTTAAAGAAAGACAATTTATGGAGTGTTATTACTACAGATCCGCCTAATCCATTAACTGAAGCATGGACGAAAAGAGAGGATAAAGCTCACGCTACTATTGCTCTAAATGTAGAAGATAGTCAACTTAGTCTCATACGTCGTGCGACTACAGCTAAAGAAGCGTGGGAATCACTCAGGGATTATCACTTAAGGGCAACACTCACAAATAAAGTAACCCTACTAAAGAAAATTTGCAATCAGAAGTTACGGGAAGACGGTAACATGGAAACTCATCTAAGTGAAATGCAAGACAAGATGGATGCTTTGACTGCATTAGGCGACGACATGGCCAGCCATTACGTCGTGGCTTTTATTCTTGCAAGTCTTCCGGAAAGTTACAGCACTCTAGTCACTACCCTGGAGGCTAGGGCTGAAGACGAAATTACGGTTCACATGGTAAAAGATAAACTAATTGCAGAATATCAACGCCGTACAGCGAAAAATGAGTCCGAATTGCAAAGCTGTGAAGAAACAAAAGCTCTCAAGGTCAACCAACAGCGTTGGAAACAAACGAACAGTGAAAAGAGTAAAGCGGACGGCAAGAAAGCCAGATTTCCCGGGGAATGTTTTTTTTGCAAAATACGAGGACACAAAAAGGAAGAATGCAGGAAATATGCTGCATGGAAACTCAAAAATCCCGATAAAGTATCTCAAGGTAAGCAGCAAGCTAATCAGGTAGTTCGTGACGAACATTACTGTTTTAAAGTACATTCACCATGTATAAATGACACGGGGCAGTGGTATTTGGACTCGGGAGCATCATCCCACATGACTAATGACAGACAGTTCTTTACAAAACTTGATCCTTCAGTGTGTCAACCAGTATACATGGCAAACGGTGATAAAGTTATGACTGGGGGTATGGGTGAAGGCATTCTTACATGCAAAATAGATAGTGGTGCAACTACAATTGTAACTGTAAAGGAAGTGTTGTTTGTTCCGCAACTTAAAGATAACTTGCTCTCAGTATGTAAGCTTACGCAACAAGGCTTGCAGGTGTATTTTAACAATAAAGGAGCTAACATATTGAAAGGAGAGCAACAGTTGGCAACAGCAAATAGGCAGGAGTCATTGTATCGATTACAGTTAGCCTATCTCACCAAGTCTTCGCACCAGGATTCAACTAGAATGGAGAAGGAACTGATGATTGATAATCAATCTATTGATGATAAACAAAAGGCTGAGTGTAACCAGTGTATTCATGATTGGCATCGTCGGCTAGGTCACAGACACCCAGAAATCTTGCGACAAATCGAATCCAAGAATCAAGCTGAGAATTTCAAAATGAAATCGTGTGGTAAGATTCTAACTTGTGAAATATGTCTCAAGGGTAAAATGCATAGAGCACCATTTCCTAAGCATAGTAATTCAAGTACATCTAGTATTCTAGAACTTGTGCATACAGACATTTGTGGGCCGATGGAAACAGTTACACCTGGCAATAAGAGATATGTGCTTACCCTTATTGATGATTACAGCCGCTATACTGTCGTACAATTATTAACTCATAAATCTGAAGCGGAAGGTGCAATAAAAGATTTTGTAAAACTCATGAAAACCCAACATGGTAAGACACTAAAGAAAATTCGTTCCGACAGGGGTGGTGAATTTACAAGTAAACAACTACAGAACTTTTACAGACAAGAAGGGATAAAGTATGACCTCACAGCACCATATACTCCTCAACAGAACGGAGTGGCCGAGCGAAAAAATAGGACACTCGTTGAAATGACACGTTGTCTTCTTGAACAAGCAGACTTGCCTAAGAAATTTTGGGGAGAAGCAATTATGACGGCCAACCACATTCAGAACCGCATTCCGACGCAAGCAACAGGAACTTCGCCGTACGAGAGATGGCATGGAAAGCTGCCGGATTTGTCATATTTTCAAGTATTTGGGACAACAGCTTACGTACTAAATCAAGACCCAACTAGACGTAAATTGGACGTTAAAGGCAGGAAACTGCAATTCGTAGGCTATGCAGAAGGCTCAAAAGCATATCGAATGCTTGACACTACAACAAATAGGATTGTCATCAGTAGAGATGTATCATTCTTGAACCAGTCTACTCCATTGAGTCTTACAGGTGATAAATCAACAGACAATAGCCAACCGGCAATTGAACCTGTAGACGAAGTTATTTCTTTAACTCAAGGAAATGAAGAAATTATCGATCTGGAGAATGAATCGGAAGCAGAAAACGATGAGCAGCTGGACGACGCTCAAGAACCACAAGATGTGGAACGTAGGTCAGGAAGACCGAACAAGGGAGTGCCGCCCATTCGACTGATCGAATCAGCTTACATCTCAGTGCCAGACAATTTTAAGGAGCCAAGCAGTTTTGAGGAAGCCAACACCAGTGCCCAAGCCAGGGAGTGGAATTTAGCCATGAAAGATGAATTGCAATCTTTGGCGACTCACAAGACTTGGGAATTGACAGACTTACCGCCTGGTGAGAAAGCAATAGGCTGCAAATGGATTTACAAAGCCAAGCGCAATTCAGGAGGAATTGTAACCCGATTCAAAGCCAGACTCGTGGCGCAAGGATTCACTCAATCCTACGGTAGAGATTATGACGAAACCTTTGCACCAGTGGTTAAACCAACCACATTAAGACTATTGCTTACGTTAGCTGGTAAGGAACAAATGGTGGTACGTCATTATGATGTGAAAACAGCGTTCTTACAGGGTGATTTACATCATAATGTGTATATGAAGCAACCACCAGGTTACAGTGTTCAAGGCCAAGAGAACAAAGTGTGTCACCTTCTTCACAACATATATGGACTTAAACAGGGAGCAAAAGAATGGAGCGATTGTTTAAACAATACTCTACAGAAACTGGGATTCAACCCAAGTAAAAGTGACCCCTGTTTGTTTACCAAGAAAGAAGAGAATGGTTGGACGTATCTCGCCGTCCATGTTGATGACATACTTGGTGTAAGTAAAGAAGATAAGTTTCTTGACAAGTTTGAAAATAATTTGGGAGGAAATTTAGAAATCAGTAACTTAGGTGATCTCAAAAGCTATTTGGGAATCTCGTATGAGCGTGATGCTGAAGGCTTGTTTAGTCTAAACCAACGAGAATACATTGAACAATCCCTCATACAGTACAACCTTGCGGATGCAAGACCATCTGATATTCCCCTTGACCCGGGATATCACAAGCTGACAGATAGTGAACCGCTACCAAGCAACTGGGACATCTACAGGAGTGCAATAGGAACACTATTGTACATAGCAGTACACTCAAGACCTGACATCGCAGCTGCTACTGCTATTCTTGCCAGAAAAATCAGCAAGCCCACCAGGACCGACTGGAATGAAGTGAAGCGTGTATTCCGCTATCTTAAAGCAACAAAAGATTACAGGTTATTCCTTGGAAGTGACCCAAGTAAACAAATAGTAGCCTATGTAGATGCTGATTGGGCCAGTGACCCCGATGGACGCAAATCAAATACAGGCTACTGTATTCAACTATACGGTGGAACAGTAAGTTGGATGAGCCGACAACAAACTACAACAGCTCTATCATCGACAGAAGCAGAATTCATTGCCTTAGCTGAAGTGTGTAAGGAGCTCTTGTGGGTAACCGCCGTGTGCAACGACTTAAAAATTGTGCTTGATAAACCGACAATGGTTAATGAGGACAACCAAGGCTGTATCAAGATGATCGAAAATGGAAGATGGAGCAGTCGCACAAAACATATAGATGCAAAGCACTTCTTCACGAGAGAAGTTTTTAAGAGGAAGGACTTTAAAATTCAATATTGTGAGACGGCTGAAATGATCGCTGATTTGATGACGAAACCCCTTGCAGCAAAATTGGTCAACCGATTTCGCAAGGGCATGGGACTCTCCTTGACTGGAAGTCAGTGAAGGGACTTTAATATCATTTTTTTGCGTTAGTGCATTGAGGGAGTGTGTTAATCTGTGTGATTATTTACAATGGACTAACGCGTCGTAATAATTTGTTGTGTTGTGGCTGACACGCCATTAGTTGTAGCGTCATATTCAATGTAGTTTAGTTTCTTAAAATCGCCGCTACAATAAAGGAGCGCTAGTTGTTGTTACCGTGCCTTCAGACTAGCGTGCACGTTGCGTTATCAAAATGTTGTGTTTTGTTCTGTTCAATCTTTTCCCTGCTAGTTGCTGTAGTAATGCAAATTATCAAGTTCCACAGTCCGGGCCCAAGGGTTACCCTACGAAACGTTACCAGGCGCCGGCCCGGACTGCTTCGCGCCTATTTGTGTCGAAAAGGGGTTCAGTGGTGAATCGCTCGTAAGTGAAGAATGGCTTGTAACGTCGTGAGGATAGGACTTAAAGTCTGAGGACGTCGTACAGATCACATTGATAGATCATACTTCATAGGGAGTGTAGCGTGGTAAGAAATAATTTGCTTTACTATGAAAATAAATGTATATAAAAAGTGTAAATTCTTCTTCTATGGGTTAGGCCCACATAAATTCTTCGGAATCAACTGAACGTTGCGTAGATTATGGATAGAGTACGGCGTGGCTGGGCCCATAACCCGAATATCGGTAAAATGGGTGTGGTGTTATTGTAAATAGTAATAGGTCTTAGGACTACTCTACGCCACAGCTCTTACCGGTGGAGTTGAAAACCTCTCTACCCACGGCTTCGTAAGAAATCATTGTCCAGGCAGTAATTCCATTTGAATCCAGTGCGAGTTTATTTTCAGAGTCAGGCCAAATGTCCCACATATTCATTCTTCATCATGATTTGTTAATGATGGTATTGCGTGTAAAATAATTATATCAAAGGATGTAAATACTTAAATATGTTAGGGTCACATTGATTTTTGTTGTTTACCCTTTGGTTACCAAGAAAGAAGAACATAAATTATTACAATGCATATTCTTACAATGTATACACCTTGTACCATAAACTGAATCGTGCGTAGTATTATCGTGAGTACAACATCACTATTGTTAGTCGCGCTAATCATTCTCCAACACTTTTCTAATATTAGTATTTATAAAACTTTTTCCATTTAAAAAATGTAATTTTACCCAATTTTAAGCAATTTTATGAAATTCCAAACTTTTAATACGATTTTTTACACATCTTTCAAGAATCCTTCTAAAACTAACATTTTCCAAAAAATATTTTAAACATCAATGATCTATACAGAAAATGTTTCAGAAGTAAAAAGCTCTTACCAAGTACATGTATTCCTAAATAACTTTGCATTTTTCAATATTCCAAGAGAATTATTCTTGGCCCAAATGGAAACTCGTGCAATATCATTCTGAATTGTGCAACTGTAATTAGACGTGGAAATAAGGTCTTCAGCGTAGCTCTGTTGGGCGTGTGGATTACAGAAGAGAGATCGGATACACAAATATTAAATAATAATGGGCTAAAAACAGAGCCTTGAGGGACAACAGAAGTAACGTCCAGCCAAAGAGCAGCACTACCACAGATCACATCATTGCCGTCACCCGTGAAGGTAGGAGCCAATCAAAGCAATAACTTCTCAAGTGAAATCGAGAGGGGTGTTTAGTACGTAGTTTTGAGTGAGACATCTTGTCAAACGGCTTTGGAAAAGTAAAAAAAGATTAGATCCAGGAAGCACATGCATCAACCATTTTGCTAATAAAGTCGTAAGTGGAAAGAAGGTTAGTAAGGCAGGAACGGCCGGGAAGGAATCCATGTTGTGTTACAGGCAAACAATTTAAAGAAAGCCACTGTGCATGTAAATCTGAGTAAATGCATTTCTCCAGAATTTTTGAAAGACTGGAAGAGGAGGTTGATAAGCCGATAATTTGCTGTAAAGTTAGGAGAACCTGATTTATGGATTGGTGTCACGTTTGCGTCCTTCCAGCTAGAGGGGAAGACGCGAGAGGTAACAGAGTTGGAATAGATTAGAAAGAGGGCAGTAGAATTATCCGCAATGCCCCTATTGGAAGGAAATATCAAGTGCCTTTTGAGGTACTAGGGGCCTGTTGCAGCTCCGCTTGCATGACATTGCTGGTTGGCCTATTTATCTGTAAACCTTTAAACCTTTAAACAATCTGTTTATAAAGAAACCTTACATTGTTACTTGAATGGTAAACGTTTGCCGCCTCTTTGCTGTAGTTATTGCTGCATTGGCTGCTGCTGCTGCTTTTTTTGTCCGTCCTGCAGTTCGTTTACTTTAGAGTATCAGAGCCAACAATGAGGCTCGTAACAAAAAGAGTGTAGATGTTAAGGGCGCAAGCCCGAAAAAGGGTTTGTTGGCTAACAGCATTGTAAACTGAGCATTCCTTTTGATATCCATATACTGTAATGGCGTGTTTTGTCTAACGCCCCCACCAATTTAGGCAAGCTGTAACTATTTAACATCATGCCGATGACCAATTCGGCAAAGATAACATCATAATAAGAGTTATTCAACCTTATTTCAGTCTCGTCTCCTTTATTTCTAATAATGGTTATGGGCCATGTTACGCGTATTCCACACGTTAGCGTACGGTTAGGGTCGTTGTTAGGGCGGTGTTAGGCCCCACGCTAGGTCCCTCTACACCAACGGAGGATTTCCTGTTTTCTTCAAGATCAACAGAAGCGGCGACACCCTCTTCAACTACATCATACGACGACCACCGATTCGGAAGCTACCAACTCCGGATAAACCAACCTCGGATGACAGACGGCCGTGACACGGTAAATACTGCCTTGCCTTTTTGATACTTGTATTTTATTTAGCGCTATCTACACGCATTTTACACTTGTTTAACTCTCAAATGTATATTGCCTTATAACGCCAAAACAGTAAGACTAGACGAATTGGCACCACAATACAAGCTACCCAACGACGTTTCAGCAGTTACGCATACGTACGCGTTTTGCAATACCACGTATTTGGTAAATAGTAGTACTTTGCCAATATCATTGCTACGTCGTATCAGTATTAGCATGTCCACAGTCGACGTTGTTTTACCGCCGAATTAACTCAAGTCTTATTTTATATAGTTGAATTTTCAACCTTATTTTTTAGCACATTTGCATGCGTTCCGACCAGGTTCTGCATTGCCCTATGTGAGAATTCGGACCGCACAACAACAGTTGCACACATACTGTACCTGCAATGATACTCTAATCGTAGACATAATAGCTGCAATAATACTATACCTTAAACTACGTAATATCGATTACCCTCGATGTGTTACCACATACAAATGACCGAATTGATATCGCCGGACAAATGTAGACTCTAGACGACGTTTTATGATGTAACCACGCATCTACGTATTTCCTACCACGTCTATAGCGTATAGCGGTACTCCGACTAGTAGTGTCTTCCTGCGATATTTACACCAGCGTACGCCTTGCCTACGTTTTGAACTATAGTATTTACACCAAACTCACTCTTGCGTTACATTTGCATGTGAACTGACCAAGTTCTGGATTGCCACACTTATAAGGGGATATGGACTTGTTACCGCTACACTAGGGCTAACGTTCACAAAGTTATTCGTCCAGTCACCATATAGAAATCGCCGTGCTATACTTACGTTGTCTAGGGCACTATTATACTATTACAATGGATCAGCCGGCGCTCTATTACCAAGGCATCCCTAAGCTGACCACGGACAATTTACTCAGTCTGGTCGATAATGATGACAGCGCATCTACGTGCAATCGGTGCCTTCCAGGCACTCGACCAGGACCGTCCTGCAGCAGGAGCGGAGGCCCAAGCCCTCTGGGATACAGCCGATGCGAGAGCCCTCGACGCCCTTATCAAGGGAATGTCTCTCCCACTGATGCGCGTTTACGGAGTTTTGGGAACGGCGCGGAACATCTGGGACGCCTTAGCGAGACGTTTTACCGCTGCACAACCCCATCGGCAGATTGAATTAGGCGAACAACTTCACCGCCTCCATCTACAAGAAGGCCAGGCCATCTCGGCATACTTCGATGGGATTCGCGCTCTACGTCAATCTGCGATCGCTGCCGGTAGGGATTTTACAGCAAGCGAGTTAAAACATTATGCCTTGCAAGGGATGCGGCGCCATAGCTTGCAACCTATCGTGAATGCCCTGTGGGTAAATGATGCCATCCCGTTTGACCAGCTAGAGATGCCCTTACAGACCGCCAGCGCGGTTCGTCGCCCGCAACCTAACCGCGCCGAACACCCTGCGTTCCAGCCAGCAGTTCCGCCGACGTATCAGTCAAGTGTGGATGATTCTGCACAGTATTTTGCTGGTGCAGCCGGACGAGGGCGGCAACGAAGAGGACCGGAATGGCCGCCGTAGCCGTGGACGCGGAAATCAAGCGCAGCAACCAGGGACGTCCGGACGACAAGCAGCTGCTACACCGGCGCCACAGACTACCACCATCATGTGTGCCTTCTGTGGAAAACCCAGGCACGACGAGGCCCGGTGCTACGCACGCAAGCGTGCGCAGGAGGCGCTGCGAAGTCGGGGGACGAACCCCAGGGGAAATGGACGAACTGGCCGCGTCAACCAAGTCCAACAGCAACCGCCGGCGACCGTCACCTTCTTACCAGAAGACGGACAGCAGGATACTTATTACAGCGACACTACCCCCAGTTCAATGGTGAGGTCAGCAACCAGTTTTCCATGTTGGCGCACCCTCCAGCCGCCCCGGATGTCAAGAACTGGTTCCTCGATTCTGGGGCAAGCAGCCACATCACGAACAGGCTAGACTGGCTGCAGGATGCCGAAAAGGTGGATATACCCATTAATCTTGCCCAGACTGACGCACAGAGGCCCAGACTGAGGCTACCTACAAGGGAACCATCGTGGTGGACACGAAGCACGCCCGGATCCACCTCAATGACGTGCTCTACTGCCCGGGGGCCGCCACCAACCTCCTGGCGACGCCATGTTTGGACTGTAAGGGTTTTTCCATTCTTCATGCCTCCGGAGCTGTCATGATCAAACACATAGCGTCCGATAGCACCGTTATGACAGGCCTTCTGACTGAAAACCTTGCGTACCGCCTCAATTTACAACCATGGACCGACACGGTGGAGCGGATTAGATTCGCGGAAGATGCACAGCTCCTATGGCACCGTAGACTGGCACACGCTGGCACCGACGCCTTGAAACGTCTTGGTACCCGATTGCCCGACGGCTGCGCCGTATCAACTAGTCCCTGCGATCCATGCCTGCGCGGGAAGACGAAACGCCAGCCCTTTCACGCGCACCCCGGCTCTACCATTACGTCTGCTGGGATTCTCCATCGTATATATGCCCACTGTATATGACCGGTAGTCGTACCAAGCTACCGTGGCGCGCGTTACGTCCTGCTTCTGGTGGATGATTATTCCCGTCGCGCGTTTTCATACTTTATGGAAACAAAAGACCAGGCAGCATCCTGTTTTGCTCAGTTTGCCAAGCGTCGAACTACAGCCTCCGGTCAGCGAATCCGCAGCGTCCATACTGACCTCGGATTAGAGTTCCAGTGCCAGCAGTTTGCCACCATCTGCCGCGAGCTAGGGACCACGCATACATTCTCTGCCCCTCGTTCAAAACAACAGAACTCTATTGCCGAGAGAACCATCGGCGTCGTGACGCAAATGACAACTTGCATGCTTCTTGACTCTAGACTACCAGAGCATTTTTGGCGCTTTGCGTACAATACGGCCGTATATGTACACAACCTCTTACCATCCAAAGCCCTCCCGAACGGACAAACGCCGATGGAACGCTGGGATCCACAGATAGCGACCCACTACAACCGGCTACGAGTTTTCGGCTGTCAGGCGACGGCCCTCCTTGAGACGTCGGAACGGCAATCAAAATTCAGTCCACGTGGCCTCCCCTGCGTGTACCTGGGGCCTGGAAGCGAGGTATTGGGTGCGCTCTTATACGACCCTGATGCACGGCGGCTCTTTTACTCCCGGAACGTGACTTTTCAAGAAATGCCAGCTGGCGGCGATCTCCTCATGCGTTCCGCACCGTCTGGAACTTTACCATCCTTTGATACCAATGTCGGAGTCGATTTATGGACACCGCGACGAGGACCACCTTTTCCTCTACCCGGACAGCCGCCCCCTACACCACCACCCTTGCAGCAACTTCATGTTCCGGCTTTACCACCGGCCGCAGACCAGGTCCCTACCGCCGATCTCGAAATGCCACGAGCAACCAGCCCAGTGCCGCCGCTACGCCACAGGCCGTTTCGACCTCAGGGGCGCCCACCCGTAACTACAAATGTTGTGATGGCCGAGCGCCGAGGACGCGAACACGCCCGCATTTCTACCGTCCTCAAAACCTTTCAAGAGGCTATGGCTGCCCCCGATAACCAAGACTGGCTCGCCGCCATGACCACAGAACTCAGTGCTCTGCAATCAAAGCAAGTATGTACCATCGTGAAGACCCCGCCGGGCGAGAAGGAGGTGAAGACGCGGTAGTGCTTCACAAAGAAGTTCCATCCCGACGGGTCCATACGTAAATATAAAGCACGACTAGTGGCGCGTGGATTTGGACAAACGCGAGATGTCGATTATGACTCCGCCTATTTACCTGTCGCGGCATATAGCACGATTCGTATTATCCTAGCCCTATCAGCAGCATTTTCCTTGACGATAGCAACCGTCGACTGCGAGACGGCGTACCTGAATTCTCCGATCTCGCTGACGGTATATACATCCATGCCTCCGGGGTTTGAACAACATACCGAAGACGGAGTGCCCTTGGTCTGCCTACTACAGCGAAGTCTCTATGGATTGCCGGAATCAGGGCGTAATTGGCACCACACCCTTCGGGACACCCTTATCAGCTGTGGACTTACCCAGTCACAAGTCGACCCGTGCCTGTTTTACGATCTGTCAGGACCAAGCCCATTCTACTCGGGTGCTGGGTAGACGACTTGTTGTGCGCGGCCGAGTCCAGTGCCCTGAAGAGGTTGATGGACCGCATCGCCCTGAAAATGAAGATCACAAACACGGCAGGTCAAACTTACCTAGGATTGACCATAGTGCAGACGCCGGATGGAATTACCGTCGACAACAACCAGTATATCGAAAAGAAGCTGCGGGACTTAGGGCTGGCGGACATGAAGCCGGCTAAGACCATAGCTGATGGCCTGCACAAGTTGGAAGACCACGAAGACGACCAACCCGTGGATAGCCGATTATACCAAGAGATCGTAGGCATTCTGAACTACATAGCCACGACAACACGGCCCGACATCATGGTGCAGGTCAATGCCTTAGCCCGCCACTCGCGTGACCCACGAGAGCCCCATTTAACAGCAGCAAAACGAGTACTAAGATACCTCAAAAGTACCCTCACGCAAAGCTTCCACTATCAACAGGGACGCGTGGGCAAGCTGACTGTATTCTGTGACGCGACGTGGGATACATTACCAAACAGCCGGTCCGTCACAGGATTCCTGGTGTGTCTTGGAGAAGTGGTTGTAGACTGGAAGAGCAAGTGCCAATCCATCGTGGCTCACTCGAGCTGTGAAGCCGAGTGCTACGCTCTAGGAACTGCAGTCAAGAACGTCCGCAGCTTCGTGACCCTTCTCCGTGAGGTCGCCCCTGCGTATTAAGACTTACCTGTCATAATACATACCGACAGCCAGTCGGCCATAACACTGATCGAGAACGGGGGTGGCAAAGAGACAAGACACTTCAGGCGCCAAATAAATAGGGTGAAGGAGCAGGTCGACAGAGGGGCAGTCCGACTAAAATACGTGCCGTCTGGTGACAATTATGCCGATATTCTGGCAAAAACGAAAGGGTGCACTTTGACGGCGCGAGTAATGAAAGAAGGATTCCAATTCTGGTGACTTTCGGACAAACGAAGAAAAAGAGAAAGAACAAGAACTATATTAACAGATAAAGTTTGTTTTCGGCTAAAAGACAGAAAAAATGTACAATATTCAAAAACGAGAAGGAATAAGCGGAAAAACCAATGTGGAAAAATGTAAATGGTTTTTCATAGAAAAAGGACAGTTTAACAAAAAAAACTTGTTTCAATAGAAATGTTTCAATTGAAAAGAAAACAATATGTAATACAACTAACCTAATAACAAGAAAAAGAAACTAACAATAGGTTATTTAAGGGACACACGATAGTGTGTGGATGCTCGCCACCAAATCAAACGGTGGGGAGAATATCAGAGCCAACAATGAGGCTCGTAACGAATGAGCGAAAATGTAAGGGCGCAAGCCCAAAAACGGTTTGTTGGCAACCAGCATTGTAAACTGGGCATTCCTTTTTATATCTTTATACTGTAATGGCGTTTTACCTAGCGCCTCCGCCAATTTTAGGCAAGTTGTAATAATTAACACCATGTCAATGTCCAATATGGCAAAGATAACACCTTAATAGAAGTTATTCTATCTTACTTCAGTCTCGTCTCCTTCATTTCTAATAAACTTTTGGTGAAAGAAGTTGGCCAAGATGTGTTTTTGCAGAAAGTGTGAAAATGTGAAGTGAAAATCAATTTGGACGACTTAACTAGAAAAGTGAATTACCTTAAGTAGACATTATGACGTTCAAAATAATATGAAGTTATGAAAACACTAAAACAAAAGGGGAGAAAAAAAAAACACTAACCCGGGGCAAAAGCCCAATAACATAAGAGGTAACAAAACCGTATAACGTTGGCGTCGTATAATGCTAAGAAGAACTAACACGTAAATAAAGCATGTCGTAAATAACCATAAAATAACACATTATTAATAAATAACAGTAGTAGCCGTAAAAAGAGACACGTAACGTGGGAAATAGCGTTAGTGA
>JAQIUW010000052.1:0-13089 GCA_034697105.1 Lithobius agilis | reverse complement strand
TAGTAGCAGGTAGCGTATTCTCTTCAATGAATCGGCTACTACTATCGTCTCTTGTGGAGTTGGCTGTTACGAGCCCAATCAGAACCCAGCTGATTAAACCACACAAGACGCATTCCTTGATAGCCATAGCGTGCTGCTGAAGCCTATCTTCTTCTTCCTTTGGCCTCGAAAGTCGCGATTGCGCAGATAGCGATAGTGGTGAAATCCCTTTCACTTTCAAGGATTTTCACAACAAATAGGCTACCCGAGAAAAATCCTAAACTTGTCTTAATTTTAAATTATACTTACGCTTATCGGATTTTCCTCCGGACTTTCCTATTTCCTTCCTCGGGTGACCTACTTCAACCCTGGAGGTCCAAACCCTAGATATTACCCTGGAATTACTCGCTAAATCACTTTAATGCCTAAATATTCCTACTCTTCTCCAATTGCCCTCGAATTGATTTATTTTCCTCAAGTCCTAACTACAGTAGTCTTCTAGAATCCGCCTCTCGGATTTAAACTATCCTCAATATTTTTTTTTTATTCACCCTCTGTGAAATCCTTAAATTGCTAATTTACTCATGCTCGTGGATATCCGCCCATACTAGGTAACGAAAAATCCGTCCCGCAATTTTGTAAATGTCGAGAGAGGCCTCAAATTTAATTTTTGTAATTATGGGATTTTTCTAGCACTAGCGGTCGGCCCCTGCTCTTAGCCTAGTTTTCCCTTTACTCACAGACGTGTGGGGAAGGCGTAGCCAAGCCGGGTGCTTTCCTATAGGCTGTCTGTAATCCTGTAACAAGAATAATGGGAATTTACATTTCAAGCCTCTCTCGCCTCCCTTTGACTCCGGACTATCACACAGAAAGCCCCTGACTAGTGCTCGAGTATTAGGTAAGGGTCGCATCACGTCCCTTTTCCAAGCTAACCTTGGCTCGTAACCTTAAAGGTAGTGACACCTACACTACTTCCTGAAATTTTGTCTATACCTACGATTAAATATTTCCACTGGGAGCCCTCTGCTCTTGATGCTAACTAATCTTAATCGTGCCCTCAGCACTTTTCATAACCTCACTAAAATGGGCCCTCTGCACATTTACCTAAAATCCTCTAAATATCTCCAACTATACGCTCTATTCTGTTATAAAACTTCCTAAAAAATTATTTACATCCCGCAATTCTATGTTCGCACATTTGCTATAATGCCTCTAACCAATTGCAAAAAAAAAGACGTTCGCCTCTCGACTTTATTATACCCTAAGTCTGCCTCTTAATGCTAGTTACTTGCGTCTCTCGCGGTCCTTTAGTATCTTTGTTCGCGTTGTCTCTCTTCTCCTAGACAAAGCAAAGTCTACAATACTCACTTAGATTTGGGGTCAATTTTTTCTCACCCGTTAGTAACCGCATTCCTCTAACCTATTCTGGTTTCTTCCGCGAAACCCTAAACAAAATGGCAACAAGTTATCCTTATAGGCCTCTCCTATGAAACTATACTTATTCTAATTAACCTCAAACTAATTCTAAGAGACCTTAACTACCTTACTTTATTTACAAAATCCCTCCCTACTGACTGGAGAGACGTAACTGGCGTCAGAAGGTCCAGTTTTCAGGAACCGTTCCTGTCTCTAACGTAAAACATTAAAATTTGACACATTAATACATGGTTATACACTTGTCGAATCAGGGGGGTTTTCTATATACATACCTTTTGCAGGTTTCGCCTTTGCTTCTGGGTTGGTCACGTTCGGTCGCGCAGTGTTTTGTGTTGTCTCTTAAACTTTCCAGCAACCAATCTTCGTACTGGCTAAAAAAGCTTTTTCGGCTCGGAGCTATAGAGACGGGTCGCGATATGACGCTTTCGGCGCTGGTATCACTGCTGTCGTCGCTTTCTGTTTCCGTGGTGATGTCATAATTTTCTTTGGGGGATTCTCCTTCCGTTGGGCTAGGTCTTGTCAGTCTACCGGTGGTTGTCGAGGGCCTTTTCGAACTGTCCGTTTCGGTTCCGGTGGGGTGAAGTGAGTAGGGGATATACTTACCCTGCACCACCTGTCCTCGCGGTTTGTATTTTGGGATTTTCCTTTGGGGTGACATCGGCTCTGGCGGTTTTCTCTTCCGTTTGGATTTAGTCGCTGGACCAGGGGGATGGGGAAGTACGTGTATGGTGTGCTTGGTCGCGGTTTGTAGATCCGGGGAGGATCCTATCTCCACTTCCATACTACTAGCCCTCTTCCATAGTTTTTTGCTTGCGACGGAAGGGAATGATACTTTCTGTTGAGGAGCGTGGCTGGGCCCTGCGACTGGGTCGGGACCTGGGGATCGCGGTGTCGCTTCCTCAGTAGTTCGAGGTGACGGTTCTGGGGAGTGCGCCCGGCGCCATTGCTTTCTGAGTCACTGGTCTCAGTTATGGTTGGTGCTCGTCTCCGATTGAGCAATTGGCTTCTGGCTCGGCGTCTTGACTGTTGCCTTTTGAGCGAACGGGGTGAAGGGGGGCTCTGGTGATATCGCCTCCGGGGTCGTTGACTCAGCCTTTCCGATCGTCGGGGGGGCAACGGGTCGGGGGGGCGAATCTCCTCCGTCCGTGACGTCTCGCAATTGGTCGCCTAGTATGTTGTCTTCATCCTCGGTGGAATGGGGTGCGGTGCTTTCTGCGGAGCTGTCTTCACTGAAAGGAAAAGGAGTTCGGGGTATGAAGGGCTTAAGGCAATCCATGTGTACGACCTCCCGTACCTCCTTACCCTTTTTCCAACGAGTTATTTCCAGATTAGTGGGGCTTGTCTGTCGGGTCACGCGGAAAGGGCCTTTCCTGAGGCGGGCGAGTTTTTTCGTTTGTTTTTTCTTCACTACGGGGAGGTACAGCATTACTAGGTCTCCCACCTTGACGGCGAAGGTCTTTCCTTTCACTTGACTTCGTATTTGTTGAAACTCGGCGGCGCCCTCCAAATGTTGGCGTGCGTTGTCGTGAGCTAGTCTCATGTGTTGAGCTAGTTTAGTCCTGTAGAAACTATGGTCAGCCAATTCCTCTTCCGGTTGTAGTTGTACGGTCAAATGAAGGAGGGGGTCATGTCCAAACAAGAAAAAGAAAGGGGTATCTCCCAAGGTGGCGTTGACGGCGTTCCATAGGGCCATGAGAGCCATAGGTAGAAAGGTATCCCAATCTTCCTGGCCGGTGCTGAGATAATAAGACAAGGTAGCTGTCAGAGATTGAAAAAACCTCTCAGATACCCCGTCCGACTGAGGGTGGTAGTTTGAAGTGAAGACCTTGTGGGTGCCTAGAAGGGCGCAAACTTCCTTCAACAGGGCGCTCCTGTATTGGCTTCCGTTGTCCGACAATAGGCGAGAAGCTACTCCATATCGGGCTGCAATCTCGTTCACTTAGGTCTTGGCAATGGTCTGAGCGGTGCAGTCACGAATCGCAAAGGCTTCCGGATATCGGGTTAGGACGTCGATGAACAGTACTATCCATCGATTTCCTTGGCGGGTTTCCTGGAAAGGGCCCAGAATGTCGGTGGCGACAAATCTCCAGGGGCGGTCTGGTATGGGCATAGCTCCGAGAGGTGCTTTGCGCCGGATCCCTCTTCTTCCCTGGCATAGGACGCAGCTATCATAATATCTTTTTACGTCGGAGTACATACCTTTCCAATAGAAATCCTTGTAGACATTGTGCAGGAGTCGATCCAATCCAAGATGGCCGGCTGACGGGGCGTCATGGCATGCTTCTAGTACTTGAGATCGCATGGAAAGAGGGACGACAAGTTGTTGACTCCCGCGACTATATTTCTTCTCTTCCTTGGGAGGAGTGTATCGGTACAATACTTGGGTGCTGGGTTCTAAGAAGAACTGCCCGATGGGTATGGAAGTGATTAGTTTGGTATCGCACGGTTGGCCTAGCAGGTGTTGAATGAGGCAGTTAGCGAAATCATCTTCTCGCTGTGCTGTCTTTATCTTTTCCGGGGTCCAGACTGCAAGTTTTCCTAGTAGGAGGGATTGAGTCGGAGATTGGGGCGATGGAGGTGTAGGGTCGGGCATGCGCAAAACGGGCAACAATCCCTTTGAGCCAAGACTAGAATCGCTCAAGGCCTCGGTCAAGGGTTCCGCGGGATATCGGCTCAAAGAGTCGGCATGGTTTTTTATCCCTTGTCGGTACTTTACTTCAAAGTCATAACCCTGCACCGCTAGAGCCCATCGAGTGAGTATGGTTGAGGGTTTGGAGGAGTGAAAAATAGAGGCAAGGGCTTGCGCATCAGTGAGCAAGGTAAATTTCCTACCCAATAAGTAATACTTCAACTTGTCCAGGGCCCATACTATGGCCAGGGCCTCCTTCATGGTGGCGCCATAGTTTACCTCACTCGGTCGTAGTCGGCGACTGATGTAGGCGCATGGTTGTAGCTTGCCGGCCTCATTCTTTTGTAGCAACACGGCTCCGACGGCGTAGGCCGAGGCGTCGGTAGCGAGCCAGAATGGTTCGGTAAAGACAGGCAATTTTAAACAGGGCTTACTGGTTAAAGCACTCTTTAATTGTTCAAAAGCGGTCTCTGCCTCCGGCGTCCACGTAATTTTTCCGGTTGTTCCTTTAGTAAGGTCGTTGAGAGGTAGTGCCAGTTAAGGCGTTAGGTACAAACCTGCGGTAAAAATTTACCAAACCTAAAAAGGATTGTACATCTCTAACGGTTTTGGGGGCGGGGAATCGGCTGACGGCGTCGATTTTGGCGTCCGCTGGGTAAAGGCGTCCCGGGGTTAAAGTGTGCCCCAAAAATTTTACCTTACTAGTTGCTATCTTACACTTGTGAGGTGTGCAGGTGAGCCCCGTCTGCTCCAGGCGTTCCAGGACTTGATCTAAAAGGTTTAGGTGTTCTTTAAATGTCCCTGAAAACAATAGCAAGTCGTCAAAAAATCCAACGAGAGCCTTACCACTGAGTAAACCTTTCATGGCTTCATTCATGATGCTGCAAAACATACCCGGAGATATGGTTAGCCCCATCACTACTCGTTTGAATCGGTATTGGCCGGTAAATCGACCGCCAACACTAAACGCAGTTTTGTGTCGGTCTATCTCGGCTATACCCACTTGGAAAAAGGCGGAGCCTAAGTCAAGGCTGCTGTAAAATCGAGCGTTTCCTACGCTATTGATTAGGGTATCCATTTCCGGTATGGGAAACTGGCATTTTTCCACTCGTTCGTTTACGGCCCTAAAATCTAAGACCAAACGATAGTCGCCTGTTTTCTTTTTCACAATAAGACATGGGCTATTATAGCTACTGATAGTGGGCTCAATAATACCTGCCTCCAACATGGCCTGGATCTGACCGGCGACAATGGGTTCGAGGGCTTCCGGAACTGGGTAGGCCCGTTTGAACACAGGTCGGTCGTCGATCATGGGGATCCTCATCTCGGCGAGGTGAGTATACCCGATCTCGCTCATGTCGTTTGCGAACGCTAGAGGGTGTCGTATTAAGACCGCCTCTACCTCTCGTTGCTAGGTCTCAGTTAGATGGGACAAGTCAAACCACGAAATGTCTACGGGTCTCTCAGCACGTCTCTTTCTATTTTTCAGAGCATCCTCAGGTAAGAGGTGGTCGTGATTGGTACTGAGAGGTTCCTGGGGACCCGGACCGGGCAATTCAATAGGGACTAAAACGGTGGTTTCCACGGCATAGCCTACCTGCGATCCTGCGGGTAGAGAAATGGGTTGGTCGGAGGAGTTGGTGACGACCGACATAGCATTTCCGGTTAGGTGCGTGCGCACCAGGGTGTCCGCTAGGCGCAAGGGTTTCGAATATCCAGGTAGACGTTCTACCAGGTATTCTGTATCATGTCTAGGGTTATCAATTTTTAAATGCAATACTCGATTGGTGTGAGCGGCCAAATAAACGTGTTCATCCGTAAGGACCCTAAGTTTAATGGGGTTTGTGCCGGAATCACAGTCTAAAAGGGTTACTCGAGGGGTGCCTCTCAACTCGGGCAGCCACAATCGGTATCGATCGCTTCTATAGCCTCGTCTGTTACAATCGTATTCTATCTGTAGTTGCCGGATAGTTGCTATGCCCAGAATAATTTCATGCTCCTCCCCTAAGTCTTCTTGAGGCACAAAGAAGGGGAGCGTCACCTTACGGTGCTGGAGCTGACCCTGTAACAAGTACTTTCCTTCCAAATGGTACGGAGCGTTAGATACTGTACGCGCAACAATTTGGTTGGGGAAATGGAGGATAGCAACCTCCGGATCATTTTTTAGTTCATTCAATACGGCGGGAGAAATAAGATTAATGCTTGCTCCGGAGTCCATAAGAGCTCGCAATCGCAAATGACCAATTTGAAGGCGAATTAGGGGCAGCGTGCCTAAGGCCTTATGATCGGGAAATTCTAAATCCTCGTCCGGGTTTTCCGGAGATCCGGAACTGTTTCTAGTTAGGTTCGAGGGGTGACCTGTGGTGCCTAAGAGTCTCACAGGCCCCCGTCGTAGTTTAAATCATTGTCTGGAGTAGGGATAGATTCCTCCTGCTGGTAATTTGTCGCCTGCACCGGAAACTGAGCTTTATTGTGATAAGGCCTGTTGGGCGGGTTCCTCCAATTATTTTGGCCGGGGCCCGAAGGGATGGGGTTTCGAGAGTATGCTCTACGGTCTCTACCAGAATTATTATAGGCTACATTTGAGGGTCTTTGGGGGCACGCGTAGGCTAGATGTCCCTCTCTACCGCAAAAATGGCAGGGTCCCTTAGGGTTAGGGCGTTGGTAATTTCCGGGACTGGGGTCTGAGCTAGAGGTGTGTCCTCGGGGTGTTCCGAATTGGGGGTTAGGCCCACGGGATGGTTCATTAGGGGCTCTAGCCGTAAGTGACTGTAATTGTCTTTCCAGAGTAGCTAGTTTGTCTTTTAGTGCTTCTATTTCTCGCTGGGATTTTTGGGTGGGTCCCTCAACTACTGGGTTGGGGCCCACGGCTTTTACGGGAGGAGGGAGGTTTCGTTGCATCTTGAGTTGTTCTAAGATTAGTTCCAAAATTTTGGGAGCTGCTACGTCTGGGGCTACCTGAGCGACCTTCAGGTTTTCTAGAGAGGGGCTCTCGAGGGTTTCCCCCTTATTTTCCGAACTTTTCTCAACCTCGCATTTCCGAGCTAGGGGTCTGGGTCCGTCGGACATTAAGGATATCGAATCCTCTTCCACCACGGCGGCTAGAATGGCCTCTGCAAAGGTGGCGGGGCTTTTTGACAATAAATGTCGTCTAATAGGGAGCTTTACTGACTTAATGAATTGTGCTAAAATAAGTGCGTCTTGGGATGCGGGATCCATACCCCTAATCTCGCGCCCATGTTTTTCCACTCGGGTGGCGAATTGGCGCACGCTCTCATTTTCCTTCTGCTTTAATTCAATGAAAAGACCCATTTTGATTCCCAGGGGCACCGGGGGTGTAAACCTAGCCTCAAGGGCGGCTCTAGCCTCGGCAGGATCAGTTAACTGTCTAATGGACGGGCTGTCCCTCAAATAACGGGCGGCTTCCCCTTTTAATTTTGATTTTAGTACTACAATTCTAGTTGGGGCACCCCAATTAGCAAGGTCAGCAGAGGCGACCAGGGCTTCCCAGAATTCGGCCAATCCGACGTGTTGTTCGGAGCCATCGTAGCTGGGGATGAGCTGCAAGTAACCGCTGGATGGTGCCTGCGCCATTATGCCTAGGATTTAGTCAACTAGGTTTTATTTATGGTCCCAACACTCGTTCCCTGATTTACACAGTTCACAATTGGTTATTCGCTCGTGTTCCCAGCACTCCTTTTTAGCAGCGCACAGATTACAAATGGCAAGGGGGTTGGGGTAATCACAAAGGTGCGACGTCATGAATTATATGGGGTCACACGGGAAAAAGAACAAGGACACCAAAGGATGTCCAAGGCAAGGAATAAAACTGGTACCCTTTAGGATACTCGGCTATCTAACCGTTGGTTCACTTGGGGTTCAAATCTCCCACAATCTTACAAGAATAACACCTAATTCACTGAAAATACCACAGTACTATAATCCACTTGGATATGCCACAAAATACCTCACTATCTGGATTTTGAAATCCTCCTACTCAATATCCAAATTCACAACTACTAAAATTATCCAACTGGGGCTGTACCCACTTCCAAAATTGGCAAATGCCACTTACTATCTATTTATACGCTACTATATCACCAGCTTCCACTTTTCGCCGCCAGAAAGGAAATTTCGACACTTTGCACATCTACACTTTTTTCTAAGATGATTCCTAGTAACAATTAGGCAAATCCTGTCGACTGCGCCAACTTGTAACGGTGTACCTAGCCTGGGGCAGAGGTAGGACACGTCACAAATAAATTTATTTGTTTTACGGAATCCGCCTGTTGTTACCAATCAATAATTTCGCCGCTGAAACCCATACAACACCTTTTTGTCGTAGTTCCCCGCATTAATCAGTGTTCTTACTAAATGTCTCTAGGAATCGGCCCCAAAACTAAGTTAATCAAAAGAAATAAACTTCCTTCAACCTTTTATTCAATATTTATTCACACCAAAATCTCTAGTAGTCAGGTAAATTCCAATAATTTGTATAATACACCAATCTTTTACTTCGTTCTATTTTACCCCTGAAAGAAAAGTATTTTAAACTTCCCTCTCTATCTTACGGTTATTTCCCTCAAGGGGGAAAAGGAGTCTAAATCCGGCCCTCTGTCAACCACAAAGCAACCCTGGTTCCGCTTCTCGTTATTCGCCCTAGACCCGGAGCTGTACTCTTTCCCGTTTAAAAGCCTATACGTAAGATTATCTAATTCGGCCAATGCTCAACTGTGCCCGTTCGCAAACCCAATTCTAAATATGCTCACCGGTAGATCCAGGTTCGTCTTTCCCAAATCGGACGTAAAGGGGGACGTAGTTGACCTCAGGTGGACGAAAGAACCGACGTGACGTGAACGTAGTTGACCTCAGGTGGGTGATTGAACCGACGTGACGTGAACGTAGTTGACCTCAGGTGGGTGATTGAACCGATGGGACGTGAACGTAGTTGACCTCAGGAGGGGCGAGGGGGCTGGCCTTCCCTCTGCGTTTTCCTTAATTTCCCTCTCTCCTCTCTGATCTCAGCGAGCTAGACCTCCTAGCCTACAAAATCAGTTGACGATTACTTGAACCCACGGCTCCAAATCCTTTACGATTTTCTCCTCAGAATCGTTCTCCTCTACTCCCTCTGAAGCTGTCACACGTCCGCTAAGATTTTCCTCGCCAACTGTCTATCCAAAAACCAGCCTAACTTGCCAAGCCAAACTAGCAGTCCAAACTGGCAAGCTGTAGCAGTCGGTAGAAGTGATGTGTCTCTTACGAGCCACAACCCAACTGTCTTCTTCGTTTTTCGTTTGCCTTCATTTTACCTCGGTTTAGCGCTCTTATCACCCCTGCCGGTGGAACCTGGAACGAGGGGTCTGTTCTGATATGGGGATAGTGATCCAGCTCGGTCTTCAGTAGGTGGCTCCCCTGGTGGTGAGTTCCCGGCGTGAGCAAGCAACTGATCAGATTAAGATTCCCGTCCCGACTATTATTCCTGAAGTTAATTTAAATTAAATTCCCTTTTAATTAAATTAAATTCTGAAATAAATTCCCTAAAAATAGGCGTCATGTGCTCTGGGAACATTAAGAGATCTATCCGTGAGCTCTTGGTTTTACAGATTCTACTCGGTATTCTATGGCTATAGAACAAAGCCGTATCGTTATTTCCAATGTTTCCATCATACAATTTTGGTACATGAATACAAGATTCGATATTTAAAGTGTACGGAAATCAGAGTGTAAGTCAAAATGGACAAAAGGGCCTTTGGTGTCGGTCATAGGTATTGCGACCGTTATGTGGGCCCTGACGCCACAGTGGGGTCTTAAGTTTTTTTATTGTATGCGTTATACCCTCGGTCCTTAAAGAAAGAAGCTTTGGCAATTCAAAAAAAAAACCAAGCAGGCATCTGAATTCGTAACAAGAATTAAATCGTACAAGCAGGCAATGGAACGGAATTAACTCTAAAACCATGCGGTCAATAATATACAGGCTGTTGCTGGGAACTGGGGTTACGCCCTTTTTATTCTGCGGGGCGTGGCCTCTGTGGACCTTATTTGTCTCAAGATCAAGCAAAAGGGTGGGGAGGGGCAGAGTATTAAATATACACAATATTGGCACTGCCGCGGTCTTCGGGCGGGGTTCGATCTTCTCTCGAGATTGGTCCAAAACTAATGTCTGTTTATTCCTTCATTCTTTTAGAGAAATGTACGCACACCCGAAGTTCTTGACTGTTCATTTTCCCTGGGGATGAATGTTTATTCGGAAAAATACATGTAGGAAGTGCATGACGAGGGTAGCTGGTGTTTTTCCTTTAAATAGTCGCATAAAGTTAGTGAATTGTTTTTATTAGGAAAAACGTGGAAGAACCAACGGTTGTCACCTCCAGGATGATAATTTGTCGGAGTTGTAGTTTTTATTTGAAACACATTGAAGGGGAATGCCTCGTAGAGCGTTTAGCTTTCCTGTAGTCCGGTTGTCAGGTATTCAAAGGGTTTACCTGCCCTGAGATCGGGTTTCGGTGGTGGGCACTTCCTATCTCTGTTGCAGGATGGCGAAGCAAATACGTCTGAGCAGGGTTCAATCGATTACACAGAATGGCCGTAGATAAGGGTGGAAAGCTCGGCGGCCATCGGTGTTGATTTAAAGTGATTAGAGCGATATCAATCTGCTGACGGCGCAGTTTGGCTACTTCTCTGACCGTGAACTTGGGCCACGAACGGCCGGTTATTTATCTTGATGGGTTGTCGGGGGATGGGCAACTGGCTTTTCTGCATCCTTTTTATTTGAACGTTTTTTCGCAAAAAAGCAAAGGGGTTTTTTTTAGAGAAAAGTGGCGGGGTGAGGTAGGGCGATGAATGGGTGGCTGGCTTCCCAAAAGACACTGTCACACTCCCCTGTACTTAGTTCGTCCATGGGGGAATTCATTTGCCGCTGGATCGACCTCTGGCATCGCCTGGTTGGACTCAGCCGGGCTCGATTTGCTGCAACAGAAAAGGGAAAACAAACATGGCACAGTCAAGCAATGGCAGACGCGCTAGATTTTATTTAACAATTTTGCTCTCATGAAGTTGAAGATTTTCCGTCTTATCCCTCAGTCTAAATTTTCTTTGTCGGAAATGGCTATATCTCAAGAAGACTTGCTCCTCAACGTAATTTGTTTCGCTTGTTGGTGAATGGGGAAACACATTCATGGAAGACAAGGAGAGGTTAGGTACGATACCTCATAGTAACAACACCAATATAGACGGGTTACCTGACGGGCCTTGAGTACTTAAATTCGGTCATGCACATAAAATATATATACTTGTTTGTAATCGTTTTTAAAAAGTTTCTGGGTGGGGTTGTTGACTTACCCTCCTCTCAATACCCTTCCTGGAAGAGAGATGGAAGCTGGTGACATGTGATCCTACCTACGGCATAGAGTGCGACAAAAGGATATACCAAAAGTTAGGCAGAGGGTGGCTCCTCCGGCCATGATGGCCCACCACAAAAACACTCCCGTACTGGTAAAAATAGACATGAAACCGCCCCAATTCGGCCAGTTTCCTGAAGTTAAACCTCCCTCTGAAACAACAATTTGGTTTCTTGCCATAGAGACATCCAAAATAGGGGCATCCAGACAGAATGTGACACTCTCACACGTCCTGGCACTTCGAGTCACAAGGCATAGTCGCTCGGTGGTACACTGTTTATCGGTAAAGAATGAAATCGTATGGGAAGAAATACTCGTCCTTAGAAGTAAGGAGCGAGTGGAAATCCCAATGTCGGTGAACTCCACTCCCACCTCTCCTTCCAGACAAGTAGATCTGGCCTCGATGACCATTTCCGCCAACGTTTGACAGGAATAACAACCCGTGGGGGGGCAATATCTTTTCTATGTGGGGACATACTCTCCGATGTTGGAGACGGATTTTATAATTGGAGAAGCCCAGATGAATGATGACGGGGCGCTTTGGATCAGAGTGCTTCTCAGAAGTCGGTCGGGTCCTATAAAAAATCGGTGATTGGAAAAAGCGAGAGGCAGTCTGTGGGACTGATCTTGGGTCATTTTTTCCAGGTAACTTCCGATTTTCTCGCACACTAAGCGTTCTTCGAAGTCGGAGCAAGAAATCTGATTGACGTCGAAGGAGAACTGGTTGCTATAGATTAGGTCCGACTGGACATCACCTATTTCTCCGAATTTAGGTCGGTTGGGTGCGGCAGCGTTCTCTATGTAAGCTTCTTTAAAATCCGCGATTCGGGAGACTAGGTTACGGTCAACTAGATCGATGGACTGATCTAGGGTGCCCAAGGGGGTAACGGTGATTCCCGCGTATGTTCCCTGGCGCTTGACAACGTGACTCTCTCGTGTCCCGTTCCTCATCAAAGTTATTTCGAGTTTAGGGGCGCAATGGGCCCCTCGAATTTTATGCACGGAATATGTACGTGAATGATCTGGTTCTTGGTATGCCTTGTAATGCAAACAGGGGTCTCGATGGATTAGAGTGCATCCAGCGTTATGGCTACCGGCTATACAGTTTAAGATACCGGAAAAGGATTTTGCCTCTCGTGTAAGGGCCGGAAATACGTAACCAGGCTTGCAGCCTAATTCCCAGTTACAATGCAGGTTCTGCGGGCAGCTGATCTGACTGATGACGTGTAAAGCCGTCGGGAAGGTGTAATATTGCAAGGTGGTTTGCCAAAGACAGCCAACTTCCCGAAATTCGATTTTTAGCTCAAACATTTCGTGGTCGTCCGCATCCAAGAACCACATACACAGAGAGTACTTCAGATTTTGGAGAGTAATCTGTACCTGTTGGCTCACCTGACAGGTAGTGCCTTCTAGGTCGCTGGTGCACTCCTGGGCGGCGGACGTCAGCATTTGGTGAGCGGTACACTGAGCGCTGGTGGGGTTGCTTACCACGGTGAGCATCAGTGTGATGATGAGCAGCGTCTCTCCAGCTGCAGGGGCTCTACCTCTCGCCTCTCTTAAGTCTCGTGCCGCGTTTTGCACTCGGGCGTTGGCCTCTCGGGCAACTGCCCTCAGTCGTTCTCCCACGATGTAACCCAAGACCAGGGA
>JAQIUW010000051.1:0-13125 GCA_034697105.1 Lithobius agilis | reverse complement strand
TTATGAACTGCAATAACTTTAGCCACTTTCAGATCGTCAGGAAACTGTCCTTGAGACAAGCTAATATTTATAATTTCAGTTAAAGCTGGCGTTATCTCAGGAGCTGCTAGTTTAATAATCTCAGATGAAATCTGGTCTTGGCCAGTAGACTTAGAATTTGATAATTGTTTAATTATATTGTCAATTTCCGGTACAGTGCAAGGGGCAAGAAATAAGGAATTACTGCTAGGTTCAGAGTACGTATCTTTAACAGAAGTAGCCGTATTGGGAATGGCCTTGTCCAAATTAGTCCCAATAGAGGTAAAATAATCGTTGAAGACATTAGCCATATTAAGAGGGTCAGTTATAATTTTGTTATTATTGATGATGGAACAAATAGAATGGTTTGTTTTATTTTTACCGAGTAAAGAGTTCAGAACTTTCCAAGTATCTTTAATGTTTTTGCTCGCATTCTCTAGTTTCTCATTAAGATATCGTTTTTTTGCTTGTCTGATTACTTGTACATGAATCCTATTGAAAGTTTTATATCGTTCCTCATCTTCTTGTAACCTACTTATAAGAAAGTTATTATACAATTTTGATTTTGTCTTGCATGACTTGACAATAGCTGGTGTAATCCAAGGATTCGGATTATTCTTAATGGTTTTCCGTATTGTCCTTAAAGGAAAATTGGCATCATATAGTGATTTGAATTTTTTTGCAAAGTGGTCATAAACAAAGTTGACATCAGTCTTCGTGTCTGGCAAAAGGTTACAAGAACTAAGTTTATGCTTGAATTTATAAATAGATTCTGGAGTTATGTCTCGTTTTGAATATTCAATGAATGTTGGAGTTTCAATGTGTTTAATATTCTTAAAGAAAGTTGTATGGACTGTTGCGAGGTGATCCGACACTGGTTCAGTTAAAACATACGTGAAATAGGAGTCGGTGTGATTATTGCAAAAAATGTTGTCTACAATTGTAGCCGAGTTTTTAGTCACACGAGTAGGGATTGTAATAGATGGTATAAGACCCACTCCTAATGTTATATCCAGCCAGTTAGAAACACTACAGTCACTCTGATAATTTAACAAATTCAAATTAAAATCCCCCACAAGATAAAAAATATCCTTGGAACGACGCAACTTCTCAAAAACTGCAGATACACTAATTTGAAAGTCGTTATAATTAGAGTTTGGTTGCCTATAAACGACTCCAATAATGATATTCTTGTTATCGGAATTAATAATTTCTAAAAATAAGGATTGAGCAATATACCGACTAATATCTAGCTCAAGATCGATTCGTCATTTGAAGCGCATATTATTTTTAATACATAACATTACGCCTTTATGATCGTTTGGTTTCTTGTCTTTGTTGTTACCTATGTTGGTGTAGCCATTGAGAGAATATAGGAGTAGTTGTCAAGTTGACACCGTCTGGTCACCACCTGAAATCGAGTAGTCAGTTTCATTATTCTGGCTTCGGCCTGTTGTCTAAACCAGTATTGTTCACTCGGCTACCCAGACACTACAATAATCTTTCTGTGGTTTTGTCTGTGAATGCATTAAGGAATCCTTACAGACTTTCTTAGTTTATAGTGGATATGGGACCTTGAGCAGCTGAGATAGATATCAACTGCAATTCGTCAAACATTTACCGTTTTTACATGTGCCGCAAACTTGTGCTTCTGCTATTGCTGCACATTTCCCGCTGCATGTTGGCAAATGCTCTTTCATGATGCAAATTTTCTACCATGACAGAATGAACTACCTGAAGTCCTGCTTGCGACATGCTTGTTACAATGTATTTGAGGCTGTTTGCCAACTTCCTTAAAACATTGCAGAATTTTAGAATTTGTCTCGTTTCTGTCTGACATCAGGTTATTAATGACGGACATCATGGCCATGAATTTGAAGAAATGTTCTATGAACTTGTTTTCCCAATCTGTTATGCTGCTTTCCGAATGATTTATTCTAATAGTGGAATTGTTCTACACAGTCTAGGTTCGCTTTACTAGTTCAAATGCTGGTCAACCTACCCAGAGCGGCTCCCACTCCACTTGGATCCAGTGAATCAGGATACTAGCGGTCTCAGACTGTTGTGGTGTGCAGCATTACCAACCATAGGTGCAGTAACAGGATATGATTTTAGGGTTGCTCTCTCTTCTAGTTGCTACCGTAATAAAATTTATCTAATGGCATGGGATAAACTAGTTCCTTCAGGAGGTTTGCATCTGTACTTTAATCTTCAACATTTTCAACAGTTCTGACACTGCTCAAGGGTTCAATCGTATTCTGGGTTGACACACTTTGGCCGAGTGAATATAGGTCTCGTAGGTAATGGCGCATGAAACTTAGCTGGTGGTGTTCCTTCTTTCTTTTAACGATTCAGATCTTCTCATGTGCCAGGTAATTCGAATTGGACAACTGGAAATGATCCAAGAGAACATATTACCCTAGACAATTGCACCCAACCATTAGCTTTTGGCGTTGTGGGATATTCACCGCTTAAATGTAATGCGCATAAGCGCCAAATGTGCGCTAGTGTAGTTTGGTTAGTGGCCACAGGATGGCGCCACTAACAGTCAATAAATACGGCATGCCGGCAAGAAGCCGAGGTCTGTTTCACCACCAAGTCCGTGAGTCGTATCTCGTCTGTTCTGGCTTTGGCCAGCTAGCTTAGTAAGTGTAATGTTAGGCGGCCACGAACGTTAACGGCGTGTTTGAGAAATTGTTTGGGGCCTCAGCTGGTGACGTATTTTAAGAGAAAACCAGCACCTTCTGCAATTGGCAATAAGGTTGCAGGCGAACCAACATTCCTCTAAGTGTGAACACCTTGCCACAATGCATTGGTCCCACAAACTCGCCTTCAACTGTCGCAAATGCTGATATGCCACTGTTTGAATTAATTTTAGCCTAAGTGAATCTGAACAAACTCAACCATGACTGTGGTGTCTCCCACTCCAACATTTCCATAGTACTAATTCAGATACCTTTAAACCCTTTTGTTTTAGCCCTTCACACAACAGAACCACAACAGAAATTGACCGAGTTGAACAAAGACTTCTTGATCTCACTAATACCTTAACATTTTATAGGACCAAACATAAAATTAGCACTAAAACGCTAGTTGGCTATTATTTACAAGTCAACATCACAAGCAAACCCACCCCAATATTGTCCAAACTAATGTAACGCACTAGAGTAGGTTAATGCATCAGCTATCGGACCCCCAACATTCACTATAAGAGCATAAACTGTATATATACCATGAAATGCAACTTGTTTCCGCCCTAAACTGTAATTGGTTGAGAAATATCCATTGGCGAGTACAGATAGAATGTGGTTAGCCCAGTGTGCAGATATGTATGTTTCGTATGCAAGGAATTAAATCACCGGGAGAGCCTGCATGGGCCCTGGACATGCTCACGCTTATGTTGATTATGTCGAATAAAAGATCCTAGTACATTTCCTAGCAAAATTTGCTCTCCATCACGAAATAACATTAGCCATTAATGGAGACGCGAAAGTGATCCGAAGTCGAAACAAAACCAAGAATACAAATTGACCCTTATCGCCATTTCTCACTACAAAATCCGAAAACGTCCTGTAACCCCAGACCAATCCAGCACATATGAAATCTCAAACAGCAAACAGGCTAATAAAAAAAAATCATGGCTAGACCCGCATCTGTAATTGTGGACTGGTGAAGCGAGTCCATCTTCCATTCCCAATTGGGACGTAATCTACCTTTGCCTGAATTTTATGATCCCTTTTACAGAAAAACTACGATAGTTCAAAGCATGAAATTTTACACACATACTTAAAATTGAATGCAGATGTGCAGAATCATATTTTTATTTCCTAAAACCATCTCGGAGTGCATTGTGAACGTTGAATGAACGTTTAAATTCATATACAGTAAGAGATGACAAACATGGAGGTGTGCACGCTTCTTACAGCACGTTTTCTTACCAACAGAACAAAGTCGCACGCTCTCTCTTTTAGCGTGGTTGCTGCAAGCGTTAATATGCATACGCTAGCAAACTCTGCCCGCCAAGTCAGTGGCCCTCGCACTCCACCAATATATATTGTCCTCCTAATCACAATACTCGAGGTGCATAATATTGGTTTTGTAGCGGCAGCAACTACAACGGCGGTATTTCATGTGTTGGTTAAGACACAACCTCCAGAGCTGAGGTTTCACGTACTGCGTGGGTCAGACATTGTTAGAAGATCTCTCTGAAACCATTTTTGATATTGTTTTTTAAATTAAGTTTAAATTTAAAATCTTGTACAGCTTGCACACTTTAAACCTGCGGGTCAAATCAAAGCCCGGCTTTTTGCTAGTGGATAATTTCCAAGACACTAGCGGTATTACTCATGATAATAAACTTTATTAGCAACTATTAGTTACACTTCCCCATTCACTAATAAACTGCATAAATCATCACGGCTAGAATAGCCAAAGAGAAGTAGCACCATCGCACAAACCAAATCTAGCTAAGCAAAATTACTCATAAAAATATCATCTTTTCCCCTCCAGCTGAGGATCTACATTGCAATTATCTGATTTTTGTGGGTTTGAAAAGTAGACCCAACCCCGAAGTTGTGTAAACTTTGTTAGACCTATGTTGTGTAAAGTTGTGTAAATATGGTAAGAAATCAGATGTTAGCTTAAAGGGCAAAACAAAAACCATTACAAAGCCTTGTAATATGTGCTTGATTCGCACTGCAAATACATTGCATAATAGTGGAAAAGATAAAATTTACAATTTTGGTCGTTTTTATTTTTGTAAACAGTTGTGTAAATAGTGGAGCAATTATTTTGAACCGGTTTAATATATAATTGATTGTGTTGCTGAAATATCGATTACGGAATTTAGGTTTATATCTCTCTAACTTCATACCATAGTGGAATATTGATTCCTTCACTTTTTTTAATGCTAGACTTATGCAAAAATTACGTAACAATTTAAGAATCTTTTATTGTTTGCTAGGGAAGAAAATCAAAACTTAACTGAAGATTATAAGAAGACGGTTAATCTTTTGCTGGATTTAGAAAAGAAATCAAAGTAAGTGTATTTAAGTATCAAAGTAAGTAAAATGTTGTTAATAATTAACAACATTTTAAAGTCTTTTTATTGTACCGCTTTGTTGAAATATTTATTAATATAACTCTGGTAGCGTAGGGTGAATATTCTAAAGTAGGTAATGTTATCACCCCCCCCCCCCTGCATCGTAACATGCCACACCTAGATTAAATATATTGAAGCAAATATATATTGGTTAATGTTTCAATTTCCGGCAAACGTGGTGATATTAATAAAAATGGGAAAAATTAAGTTCAATTTTTTTTTAATGGGAATTTTTTTGATTGCGCCAATTTTAAAAGAACTTTTAAATATCAATTAAAATTGTACGGCATAACGAATATTTATCCACATACGCAATTTGTTTTGCTAGTATGTGAACAAAACGTGTAAAAGACTGTCTAAAATTATAGTTTAGGTCTTGCCTAAGCTTTAATAGAAGTTCCTTTTTGATTGATGGCATAAGTAAGTAAAGTTAATCTTTGTTGTCATTTCATAGTACTTTTCAAACTAAAGTTAGCACACATTTAACGTACAGCTTACTGGCGCCTGACTCATAACTCATTTACTTCTGTTGTGGCATCTCACCAAATGAGAGATGGACCTCGTTGGGCTGTGGCGTGATGAAATGAATGAACTTGGATTGACGTATGCGTGCTGTCAGACCTACCTCGTGTTGTGGAACTCCATATTGATGAGATGGCTTCTGCTAAGCGAGCAAAGTAATTCAGGAAAGCCATTTGGGTTATAATTTGTAGCCAAAACATACAATTATTTCATTTGAGACTTATGCTGCCGAATGTCGTTTAAAATAAAACTGTGATAATAGCTTATTTGTCGATGAAACTGGGATTGTAAGTAATAATTATAGCCAAACTTCTGCAACAATAGGTCGGTATAAGTGATTTATTGGATAGTTTTTTTTTTACGCCCGAGAAGACAGCGAATCGTCCGATGCGCAGACGGGGATGTCTGCTGGCTACGAGGGTGTAAAAACTATCTAATAAATCACTTACTCTGATCCAGTGTTGCAAAAGTATGGCTATAAGTTTCTTCTCACTATACGTTTTGCACTTTCACCCCGCGTTTTATGAAAATATCTACAAAATCAAAGCTGTTTCTTTGTTCGCAATGTCTTGTTTCATTGCTTTCCTGCCAGGCGTCCGTATGGGACATCATACAGTTAGTGTTTTGTTAGCGGACAACAATGATCACAGCTGAATGGTAGCGAAGTCTTTACTTGTTATAACTGTCAAAAAATAAGTATACCCAAAATAACTTTACAGAAAATAAGTGGCCTATACATAAAATAAGTAGAATTTTTTGTTACTTATTTTATGTATACTACTTTGTGTAAAGTTATTTTGTGTATACCTATGTTTGGCCAGTTATAACAAAGACCTCGCTGCCATTCAGCCGTGCTTGCACTATTAGTAGTATAAGATCACGATATAATGACGAACAGACAGAAGTGACGTCATAATCCAAAATGGCGACCTCTCCCTTTCTCTGGGATCCCATTCTTTATTGAAACATACGGGTGGAACCCCCGTCGCCATCTTGGATTGTGACGCCTTTCCGTGCAGTGCCACCGCCAAAACCAACATCATCAAAGAAAAAATCAGAGACCACTGTCATTTTAGGGGTATATTCCGGTTGGCCGCACATAACAAATGTAACTTAAAAGTGTGGAGAATCAACACCATTCCTATCATTTTCCCCAATCTCGAAGGTTACGATACGAAACTGTTAATAAAAGCTGCTAATAAAATTATTTAAAATAATTAATTTTAATGAAAATTAAAATAATAATTTTTGGTTTAGTAGCAACAATACTCCAGCATGGAACAGTACTGACATTGTTGACAGTAATAGAGAGATCCATTGTTGGCTCTCGTCAGCGTCTTTTACTGTTATTCTCTTTTGATACTAATGTACAATAATTGCAGGAATATCAATTTCTCCCCATCGGTAGTTACCCCTCTACTGACTGTAAACCCAATACCATGGCTAACAAAGATTTAATAACCAATTCTTAGTCTCTGGCTCAAGTCCTTTCACCACATACGTCATGGGCCCAGAACGCTTGGCCGTTTATGTACCCTCCGACGAAGTCCTTTATGGTTAGGGTCCCATTACCATTAGGACGCTAACCCCCGCCCCTTTTTCCTGTGTGTGACATCAACAGCACCGGATGACCTACTCGGGACGGACAACACCGATGGGGTGAGGACCGCTAACCGAATAAGGCCAGGGTACGTGGGAACGCCATTGGAAGGTTGGTAACTACTTTTTTCTACTTCTTTACCTTACGCTTTTTACAAGTGTTATACACAAGTTGATGATATTATGCCTATGGGTACGCAATAGTTTTTTAACAATATTCTTTTCGCCTACAAAACAAAAATGGAACAACCTTCCGCCTATTACAAAGGGCATCCCAAACTCACTCATGATAACTATGCCATGCGGAAGGCCTTACTGAGACACATCTCTGGGCTCTCGCCGTGCACCAGGTGGCCATTCAGGGGCAGAGACCGGCTGCGGGGGCCGCAGTTGAAGTGCTGGAAGAATGGGAAGACTGTGATGCCAGGGCCCTCGAAGCAATTATCAAAGGCATGTCTATACCATTGACCAGGCTATATTGAACGATGGGATCTGCGTGGGACGCATTAGAAGAGCGCTTTACCACGCCCCAACCCCACCGACAGATCACGCTGTCTGAGCAATTGCGACACCTCCATTTGCAAGAGGGCCAGACCATCACGGCGTACTTCGACTCGTGAATTACGCCAGGCCTCTGTCGCCGCCGGACGTGACTTTACAGGAGCGGGGATGGAACATTACTCCCTGTTGAGCATACGGCGTCACCACCTACTACTAATCGTCAACGCTCTTCGGGTTAACGAGGTCATCACGTTTACACAGCTAGAAACTCACTTGTTGTCCGCCGACACCATACAGCATCCATCTCCGAGGCAGCCCAACAACAAAGGCTCGGGCTACCAAGCCCAACTGGGGACAGAAGATGTCAGCGCCACCGGGCCATACTTCGCCGCTGCCGTAGGTCGAAGAGCACAACGCCGTGGGCGCGTTGGCCGCGGAGGCCAGCGGCAGGATTCGGCCAAACCCGGACAACAAGCCACAACAGCAGCAGCAGTCCACTATTACTTGTGCGTTCTGCGGAAAGCCGGGGCACGATGAGGCCCGTTGTTACGCACATAAGCGAGCCCAGGAGGCACTACAAGGGCGCAGTACACCCGGACCACGTTCCAGGGCCGGATCCAAGGCAGGGTGCATCATGTGACATCACAGGAGCCTCCGCACAGCTTCAACCCCCCTCCCCGGAGACACCAGCTCAGGTATACATACCAACCCAAGTGAACATGACATCCCTAGGCGCACCCGGTTACTTTTTCATGCTAGCGCACCCACCAGGTACGTCCGACGCCCGCAATTGGTTCTTGGACTCAGGGGCTGGTAAGCATACTACTAACAGACTGGATTGGCTACGGAACGCCGAAGAAATCGATTTGCACATAAACCTGGCCGGGGTTGAAGCCAAGATGGCCGTCACACATAAAGGTACCATCGTCGTGGACACAGGCAGTACGCAGGTCCGCCTGCATGAAGTCTTGTACTGCTCGAAGGCGACGACGAACCTACTTGCCACGCCACGCCTTGACCTGAAAGGCTTCTCCGTATTCCACGCAGAAAGAGCAGTGACCGTCGAACATACTGGGACGGATGTCGTCGTAATGACCGGCCACTTGACGGACAACCTTGCGTACAAGATGGACCTTAGGCAGTGGACGGGACCAGTGGAGCAGGCATATCACGCCCCTGGATATTGAACCTTGTGGCACCACCGGCTGGGTCACCCAAGTGAGGCGGTAGTGGGACGCCTCAGCACCCAACTACCAGAAGGCCGACAAAATGACAGCGGACCCTGCGACCCTTGTACGTTAGGGAAGATGCGCCATTTACCATTTCACGCGCACCCGGACACTTCCATCGTCACGGACGGAATCCTACAACCCATCTACCTGGACTGCTTGGGACCTGTGGCAACCCCTAGCTACACAGGTGTCCAATATGTGCTGCTAATCATCGATGACTACTGCCGAGGAGCCTTCGCCTACTACATGTCCGCGAAAGACCGTGCCGCGGCGTGTTTCACCGAATTCGTCCGCCGGTGTACCAACTCTACGGGACTACCGGTCCGCAGCACCCACACAGACCTGGGTCTGAGTTCCAAGGCATACAGTTCAACGATCTCTGCGGCAGGTTGGGAATCCATCATACCTATTCTGCCCCACATTCGCCGCAGCAGAATCCAATAGCGGAACAAACGATCGGAGTCTTATCGCAGGTCACCACATGCCTACTGCTGGACGCAAAGCTACCGGAGAAGTTTGCCTTTAACACCGCCAGCACAACATTGGAAGAGTGCTTTACCACGCCCCAACCCCACCGACAGATCAAGCTGTCTGAGCAATTGCGACACCTCCATTTGCAAGACGGCCAGACCATCACGGCGTACTTCGACCACGTTCGTGAATTACGCCAGGCCTCTGTCGCTGCCGGACGTGACTTTACAGGAGCGGAGATGCGCAATACCACGCCGATGGAGGTCTGGGATCCGCGGATTCCAATGTACTACAATAGACTCCGTGTATTTGGATGCAAGGCTACAGCATACGTCGACACAGACGAACGCGCCTCCAATTCAGTTCGCGTAGCCGCACATGCATCTATCTAGGTCACGGAAGTCGAAGTCGTCGGATCACTGCTGAACGACCCGGACTCGCGGAAGCTCTTCCATTCCCGCAACATCGTTTACGACGAAACAACAGCAGGTGGGGACATCCTACTCGGATTACGACCTCTGCCAACGCCGAGCGACAGCTACGATACAGATGTGGGAAGCGACGATGCTTGGGTGGTGCCGGGGCGAGGACCGCAGCTACCTGTACCTGGACAGCCGCTAGCAAGGCCGGAGTCGCCACAGACACAGCCAGTACCACAGGACCCGGTGACACCCCTGGTCGCATGGACCGTTTCGGCCTCGAGGCAGACCCCCAGGCACCACCAAACAGGTGATGGCCGAGAGGCGAAACAGGGAACACGCGCGAATGGCGATGGCACTACCACAGACCTACTACGACGCCATGGCCATGCCAGACCACCTGTAGTGGCTAGATGCCATGCAGACGGAGCTCAATGCGCAGGACGCCAAGAGTATATGGACTATAGCTAAGCCACCACCGGGGAGCGTATCATAAAGTCCAGATGGTTCTTCACCAAAAAGCTACACGCAGATGGCACCGTCCGAAAATACAAGGCACGGCTAGTGGCAAAGGGCTATGGCCAGCAGAAGGACATCGATTATGACAGCGCATATTCGCCGGTGGTATCCTACAGTACCAAACGCATTATATTGACGATAGCAGCGGCATTCAGCTTGACTATTGCTACCTTTGATTGCGAGACGGCTTACCGCAATTCGCCGATTTCATGCACCGTCTACACCACCATACCATCGGGCTTTAAAAACTACGAGGACGGCAAACCACTATCCTGTTTACTCCATAAAAGTCTACACGGTCTCCCCGAATCAGGAAGAAACTGGTTTTACACTCTGCGGGGAATCTTGCTGGAATGTGGACTGTCACAATCATCGGTTGAACCTTGCCTTTTCTATGACATCACAGGCGAAAACCCCATATTACTCGGATGCTGGGTCGATGATCTGCTATGCGCAGCGCAGAAGGCCGACCTCGAACGCCTCATGACCAAAATCAGGAGGCGGCTCAAGATCACGGACACCGCTGGCCAAACATACCTAGGTCTAAACATACAGCAGAGCAACGATCCAATAACTATCAACAATTGCAGATACATCGAACGCAAGGTCCGGGAATTGGGTTCGGGGGATGCGAAATGTGCGAAATCGATAGCCGATGGATTG
The DNA here is from genome assembly GCA_034697105.1 of Lithobius agilis. Lineage (NCBI taxonomy): Eukaryota > Metazoa > Arthropoda > Chilopoda > Lithobiomorpha > Lithobiidae > Lithobius > Lithobius agilis. Next base: position 2,080 of record JAQIUW010000051.1, on the reverse strand, counting down.
CGTCAGCTGGAGCCTTTCGAGGAAGAGGACACAGTCGATAGGCACTTATACCAAGAAATAATTAGGATGCTGAATTACGTGGCGAACACCACGCGTCCGGACGAGAAAAAAATAATTGGACTGTGTAATAATGAAAGTTTAATGATTATTTAACGATATAATACTTTGCAATAACCGAATGTAAAAGTTTTAGAGCTTGAATGTAACAATTGTGACTAACAAAGAAATGTAACAATAGGTTAACTTGGTTAACTGTTTAACAAGTCTCAACGCCTTGAAAAAAGATGGGTAGTATGTTGGAGTAGCAACAATACTCCGGCATGGAATAGTACTGATATTGTTGATAGTAATAGAGAGATCCATTGTTGGCTCTCGTCAGCATCCTTTACCGTTATTCTTTTTTGATACTAATGTACAATTGCAGGAATATCAATTCCTCTCCATCGGTAGTTACCCCTCTACTGACTGTAAACCCTATACCATGGCTAACAAAGGTTTAATCAACTCTTAGTCTCTGGCTCAAGTCCTTTTACCACAATTTTAATGAAAATTAAAATAATTAATTTGAATGAAAATGTTGGGAATAACGCTGTAATGCGGCACAAATAAGTGAAACAATAACTACAATGTGGTAACAATACTGAATGGAAATAATGATAATGATGCATTGGTGTGAACAATGGTTGACATATAAAGAATTTTTCTACAAGAATCCACTAAGTTTGAATTAGTTCTTGATCGGGGGTTATGCCGACCTGTCGTATGTTGAACTTGTTAGTTGTCCATGATCATGGATTCAGTGTTTAGCGGAAAATGTTCTTCTCAATAAATCAAGGACATTCTTCTGTCGTTTAAGTATGTAATCGTGTTTATTTTACACACACGGTTCTTATAAGGTCAGTCGCGCAAAGCTCAATGCTTTGTGATCTTTTGCTCACGATTTACCGAATTCAGTTCATTTTTGCCCCGTACACGAAGGCCAGCAACGAACCCTAGCATAGGTTATGGGCCCAGGACGGACCGGACGCACGGCCTCCCAAAGACGACTCACTGATTGATGTCCATGTCTATAGGCAAGTCGATAGGCACTTATACCAAGAAATTATTGGGATGCTGAATTACGTGGCGAACACCACATGTCTGGACATAATGGCACAAGTGAATGCGCTATCCCGATATTCCCGGAACCGACGGGGACCACACTTGACTGCAGCTAGGAGAGTCCTGAGATACTTTAAAGGAACACAGGCGCAAAAGTTCCACTGCCACTGGAGCGCTTTGGGTCCACTGGTAGCCTTCAGCGACACGACCTGGGACTCGTTACCTAACAGCAGATCGGTCACCGGGTATGTGGTACCAGTTGGGGAGTGCCACCATTGATTAGAAAGTAAAAGCCAAACGACGGTGACGCATTCCAGCTGCGAAGCCGAGTGCTACGTACGTGCTATTAGGCACGTGAGTAGCTTCATAGCGCTAATCCACGAAATAACACCGAGCAACGTAGTGCTGCCAGTCGTAGTACACACGGATAGCCAGTCGACAATGACCATTGCAGAAAACAGGTGAACGAGAAACGCGGCACTTTATGAGGCAAGTAAACAGCATCAAAGAGCAAGTGGATAAGGGAGCCATCAGATTGAAATACATCTCGTCTGAAAGAAATCCGGCCGATTTGCTAACAAAATGTAAGAGCGGCAGTGTAACGTCAAGAATGATGCAGGAAGAACTCCAATTTTGGTGACCGTGAAGAGGGAGAAAAAAGCAAGGAGAAAACAATTAGAAATGAAAAGTTTAAAGAGAAAAAATAATTGGACTATGTAATAATGAAAGTTTAACGATATTTAACGATATAATACTTTGTAACTTTGCAATAACCGAATGTAAAAGCTTTAGAGCTTGAATGTAACAATTGAGACTAACAGAGAAATGTAACAATAGGTTAAGATGATAGGAAAACTTGATTAACTGTTTAACAAGTCTCAACGCCTTGAAAAAAGATGGGGAGTATGTTGGAGTAGCAACAATACTCCGGCATGGAATAGTACTGATATTGTTGATAGTAATAGAGAGATCCATTGTT
>JAQIUW010000050.1:0-13128 GCA_034697105.1 Lithobius agilis | reverse complement strand
GTCGAAGTTTTTTTTTTATAAGGAAAAATCTCACGAAGTATACGATTTAACTTAAATTATTTCATTACATTGGTTGACTGATTCGTTCCTGTTGTAGTGTGTAGCCTATTACTACTGCAACGAGTAGCCTTAAACTTTTAGTGTACGAAGTATTTCTTATAACGAGGTTGTTGCTGTGTCTATACCAGGTCTCTTCACTTCGTTATAACGAGTCAGGTGGTAACCCGGATGTATGCCCGTATTGTTATTGGCCACTGATCGCCACCTTCCCGGCGCAATTGGTTTCACTTGCGTTTTCTTCGTGGCGTGTCGCTGAAAATTCGCTGTTGGCTGTGCGTGCATCGAATCGATGTAAATTTACTCGGTTCATAATGGGCAAATGCAAATTTAATGAAACTTGGCTTGAACATTCACTATACGCCGATTGGATATTGGCTGATCGAAAGGATGTGCATTCGGCAAGATGTAAGTTTTGTGTCAAATCTTTTAGTGTGGCCAGCATGGGAGAGGCCGCGTTGACTAGTCATATGAAAGGGAAGAAGCACGTGGAGGTAGTAAGCCAAAAGAATTTGGTCAAATTATCAATGAACGAATTTGTGACAAAAACATCCAAGCCTATGACCAGTGATAATAGCGCTCGTCCTACACCATTCGTGGAACAAGCCAAATCTGTCAACTCGTTGAAAACTTGGGTACGAACTGACGATGTATGGCGCGCAGAAATTCTATGGACACTCAAGTGTGTTTCGTCGCACTATTCCTACAAGAGTTGTGATAACAACAGCGATATTTTTAAAGTTATGTTTAAAAATGATGATGTTGCTTCAAGTTATGCTTGTGGGGAAAGAAAGACTGCATATTTAGTGAATCACGGCCTTGGTCCCTATATGAAACAAGAGCTATTATCTAAGCTAAAACGGGCCGACGTGTACGTTTTACTGTTTGATGAAACTTTGAATAGTGACTTGCAGCAGAAACAGATGGACTTGCACGTGCGTATTTTTGACACTTCTAATGATCGTGTTGCAACACACTACTTCGACTCAGCTTTCTTTGGACACGGACGAGCAGTTGATTGTGTAAAACATTTCAAATCAGCAAGTGAGTGCTTAGAGTTAACAAATCTTATTCAAATATCCATGGATGGGCCTAATGTAAATCTAAAGTTTTACAAAGATTTCCAAGCTGAGGTCTTGAATAAAGCAACTGAAAAAGGATTGTTAGAGATTGGTACATGTGGGTTACACCATCTACATAACTCTTTCCGAAGTGGATTCGAAGTAACTGGATGGGACATTGGTGGACTTATGAAGGCGTTTTATCGCCACTATCTACACGACAATAACGGGAAACAGTGTATTTCCATTAAAGTTTTGTGGGCATAGGTGGGTCGAAAACACTATTGTTGCTCAACGGTTAATTGAAATTCTACCTGCTATGACATCATTTGTGCTAAGAGTTCAGAAAGACAAAGCCTTTGCTTGTCCTAGTAGTAAAACTTTTGATCATGTAAAAGAAGCCTGCTCTGATCCCTTGACTGCTGCCAGACTGTATTTTTTTATATTTGAAATGATCACACCCTACCTCACAAAATACCAAACAGACAACCCTATGCTACCTTTCATGTGTTCAGATCTTTGCAAACTCGTTAATGTTATGCTTGCGTGTGTAGTGAAGCCTGATGTAGTAACCAACTTGAATAACTCTTACAAGGTTGCATTTCATGAGTGGGATGATAAAAACTTACGAAGGTATGATGAAGTCGATGTGGGTTTCTCAGCTGAGAAGGTTTTGAAATCTCTGCATAAAGACAAAAAGGTTTCTGATAAACAAGTACTGGAGTTTCGTGTTAACTGTAGGCAGTGTATTGCAAAGTTGATCCAACATTTGTTGTTAAAATCGCCACTAAAATCAGTGTTAGTGAGAAATAGCGTGTGCTTCGAACCTACATAAATATGGCAGAAAAGAAAGAGCTTTGCAGGCCTCATTTCAAGCGTGTGCTGAATATTCTTGTGGATGCCAAGAGGTTTGAAGAAAGGAAGTGCGACAGAGTGCAAAGCCAGTATGCATCGTTCATTGACGAAGTTGTGAAAACAAATTACAGCAACTTTGCAAATTTCCACAAAAGTAGCACAAGACTTGATAGTTTTTTTTCGCCTTACCTGAAGGGTAAGTCTGCTTATGCAGAATTATGGACTGTACTTCGCATAATTTTTGTGTTATCACACGGACAAGCTACTGTTGAACGAGGGTTCTCTATAAATGCAAAGAATTGTGTTGAAAACAATAAGGAAAACACGTATGTGGCACAGCGTTTAATTCAGGATCACGTTAAGCTTGTAGGTGGAGTCCTGAATGTGGACATCACAACTGCAATGATTCAGGCAGCCAAAGCTTCAAGAAAGAAATACGAGCAGTATTTAGAGCTTGAGAGAAAAAAGAAAACGCACCATCTTGAGAACCCTAAACGAAAACATTTAGATGAACTGTGTGAGAAGAAAAAGAGGCTGAAAATGGACATTGAAAGTGTTCAGCAATCTATGGAGCATGAGGCAGATTGTGCTGAACAGACTGGTAGACGTGAACACATCTTAAAGTTTAACACATTTAGGAAGAGTCTGAAGGAAAAAAACTGTGAGCTAGAGGAAGTGGAATCAGCCATTCTAAAAGCGCAGTGATTCTGTAAGTACGCATTTGAGTTTGAGATATTTGCTGTAAAATGTGCTTGAAAATGAAAATATTAGGCCCTTGAAAATCCTTGAAAGTGCTTGAATTTTTTTTTGTGGTAACCTGTGCGAACCATGTACCTAGTTATCTGCTTGAAACAAACTCCGGATGTTTGTCTGAATACACTGTTTATGTGAATCTAGGACAGAATTGAGGATTTTCCACCTGCTCAGCTGAACTTACGTTTGCTCGCTCTCAACTAAAAAATCCTGACCTAGAAGATGGTGCAGTGATACAGTCAAGGGAAATTTAACAGTCCACAATGCACGCATGATTTTGTTCGAGCTTCTGCGATCTGACAGCTTCAGGTGATTTATGTAAATTGTCTGTAACTCCAACATGAAGATCTTTGAAAATGTTTTGTGCTTTCAAATGTGGAAAGAAAAATTCTAATTACGAAGTGGTTGATCACGCTTGAAATCACTTTTTGGTACATTTTACGAAAAAGAATTACAATCCCCTCTAAAGTATAAAAGGTAGAGAGAGTGATTAAGCAGAGAAAACTAAATAGTAAAATTCATTATTTCATTAATTGGTTGGTATATCATGACGCTTTTAATACCTGGACGACAGACTTAACTGATTTATTAATAATGACAGAAGGAATTTGGTTAACGCTACCTTCAAACGCGTCTGTGGATTTGTTCAAGTAATTTACAAAATTAGAAGACTAATTTAGCCGAACCGCTTAATTTGTCTGAAAAATTACGAAGTGGCACTAGCTCAAATATCGTTTCCAAATATCCTTTAGCCAAGACAATATATAAATGGCGAAAGACGGAAGTGACAAAGCTTGGCTATTTATGTGAAAGATAAAAAAAAAAATCTGGTGTCTTAGATTAAATTGCACTGAAGCTGGAAAAAACTATTACAGCTTAAAACACTTGGCGCAATACGTTAATAGAGAAGTGACTGAATACAGAAAGTCTCTACCTAGTACTAATCCTTTGGAATTAGGGAGGGGAGGAAACCCTTATTTACCAACTGTTGTTTACGGAGAGACTTACAAGACGTATAGCGTAAAAAAATGACGTGACCAACGCTCACTATGTTACATTACTTTTAAATTGTAGTCCAGATAACAAATTTGGATTTCACGGTAATCAGTTTCCTTTAAAACCGATAAAATCAGAAAACGTCGTTATAACGTACAATCCTGTTAAATAAATTACAAATAATTGTATCCAGACGTTATATGTATATACCGATCTGATTACTCCTCAATTAGTCGGTGGTATACGAGCTCCTTTACTTAGGATCGCAAATGTTTCTGGAGAAATTATAAATACCGAATTTCAGAGACTTCATTATTTTCCTATTTTAAAACAATCGTTCCATTATAAAGAAATTGACATACGAGATGATACTGGTTAGTGAGTAACATTCGTTTTTTACGGTCGAGTAGTTTGCATCCTTCATATACGCCCCAAACGAATTTAAACATTACTTCTTGGTGTTTTTCTTCTTGAATCACGTATATTTAACAATTTATTGGACTAACTTACGATTTTTTCACAGGCTCATAATGTACTATGTGTATCTACTGCAAATACAGCAATACTCAACAGACTTTGTGCAAAGATGGAATATCCACCGTATAAGACGACAACATAATATTGGGTGCCTTAACAGGTATTCCAGAGTTTCTGTACACAACAGGAAGATATAGTTTGAAGCGGTTACTTTGTTATCTGCTTGAAACAAACTCCGGACATTTGTCTGAATACACTGTTTATGTGAATCTAGGACAGAATTGAGGATTTTCCACCTCCTCAGCTGAACTTACGTTTGCTCGCTCTCAACTAACAAATCCTGACGTAGAAGATGGTGCAGTCAATATTAATAAGCGGTGCAGTGATACAGTCAAGGGAAATGTAACAGTCCACAATGCACGCGTGATTTTGTTCGAGCTTCTGCGATCTGACAGCTTCAGGGATGATTTATGTAAATTGTCTAACCCCAACATGAAGATCTTTGAAAATGTTTTGTGCTTTCACATGTGGAAAGAAAAATTCCAATTTAAGTGTTAATATTTACCAGTCTTTACTTTTACTTAAATGTATTGTGACAATATACTTTCATTACTACATTAAAATGAGGAGGTTACTATCAAAACTGGTCACATGCATTTTGGCTCAATTATGAAACGGACTGCTTTTCGTAATCTTCATATCAAATGTGGTCGTTTGATGTCCATGATGTAAACAAAACTGCAACAGATGACGGTGAAAATGGTGTAGCAACTTAGCCCTTTGTATCAAAAGTAGTCTCTTGCGCTTTTCCGCTCGCTTCAAAACTGGCCAGTTGACTTTAGCCAATCAGAAGCTCGCATTCTTGTGACATCACAACATGACCGCCAAATACTCCAGAAATCGCCGACTGCACGAATATTGGTAATTTAAATCAGTTTTTGAAGCTTTAAAGTGGTTTTCGGAAGTCTTGTACTAATTTTCGGTCATGATGGAGGCTGAAGGAAGCATTCATGTTAAAGAAACACCTCCTAATCAATCCAGGAAACAGCCCATACGCCGAAAAATTGGAAGGCAAACCGAGCAAGAGCATTCACGTGCCAGAAGACCTACTGATAGCGAACTGAAAACAACAAGAGAACAGCAACCTATTTTATTACATTAAGCACTGATTAGGCTATCGTTTATTTTTACAGGTATTTAGCTTCTGGTCCCCCAAAAATGCCCTCATGCAAGCATGGAAACGGTAAGCAGGTGTTCAAATGCCATTTACTGACAACAGCTGACGTGAAAGATTTTCACCGAAACTTTTATCGGTGCCCTACTAGGCAAAGCCAAGATAGCTTCATACTGAAGCACTGTTCAGTTACAAATTTCAAACGTGGAGCGAAATTTGTCAAATGTGGACCTCCAAAAGTTTTCTACACAGTGCGTACATGCGGAAAGGAACTTATTTGTGTTTGCCGTGAAGCATTCCTGAATGTGTTGCTACTAAAAAAAAAAGGTCGTGTACGTGATATTACGAGAAAACAGTTTAGCGCCAATGACACTTGTTGCCTCAGATGACAGCGAGTCCAAAAGGTGAGTAAGTGGTCAAGCACAACAAGACGCTTTAACCAATCATCAGATATGAGGTCAAAAATGGAACAAAAAAAGGGACTCGCAGGCGTAATCCTTTTTTGTGCAACATCTTCTGGAATTCTCTTGTGGATTAGGTTGGATTAGGTAACCACAGCAACCATAAAAGCTACTGAAAAGCTCAGCACACCAACGGGTTCAGTGTGACCCTGGTTAGGGATTTAAAAAAAAAAAAGAGGGTTTCTGATGTAACTATTCATTTAAAGAAGTTTTGTTTGACAAATCCTGTCTCCCATAGAAGTTCCTAGCACAAACAATGCACGCGCTATTCGAAGCAACTTTTCAAACACAAAGCTGGTTTGGCTTAACCAGTGGTATACACGGGAAGCGTAATTTTTTGGGGAGAGAGGGGGGAGGGGCTGAACTTCGTGTGCAGTTCGTCTTACCAGAAAGCCAGCTTAGATTTTCGGTTGCAGTAGTGGGCTGACTATTTTTTAATGAATGCATATGCTTGAATGCTATTATTACAATACTTTGTAATGAAATGCATATTCATTTCAACAGAAAAATTGACAAAGTAGGCCAGACTGCTTTTCTTGTCATTAAAATAAGCTGAAGGTAGGTCTTATTAAAACATATATACACGAATAAATTGTTTCGGGGGGGGGGGGTTGGCCTGCAGTCCCATCAGCCCCTTCCCCTCCTGCGCACGCCAGTGGACCGCAAACTTCGAATGATTTCCAACGAAATACTACATTTACTTTTTTAATTTAATTTAATTTTTTTATAAAAAATTTTATTTGTTTGTTTTTTTCTCATGTTCGTGCGCTCATATTGAAAAGCCAAAACATGGCGTAACTTGTTTAGTAAAAAACTGTACATAAAAATGTCCAATCAGGTTTCTAACTTTCGTGCATCACTTATACACCAAAACGTAAGCTACAACAGAATGGAAAGGAACGAAAAGATGCCTTTTTTAGAATACAAAATTACACAACTCGTCCTTTCTTTTGCCAGCCTGACTTCTTGACCACTGAACCACCGGGTTTTATTAAGTAACGTCTTTTAACCGAATCACCTTTAGTTTAGAAATGCTTCTTAGAGAGAAAAAATAATAAGATAAAATAAAATATAATTGTTGTGATTTATTTTCTGCAAATTTTTAATAACTTTTTTATTATTATTTGAAATTATTTTTTTGTTTGTTTGCAAATCCATACAGTTATATTCCGCACGTCAAGTACGACTTAATCCTAGACTCACACAATTTTTTTTTTTTTTGAAGTTCACCATCCTTCTCAAAAAGTTAAGTTTTGGCAACATCATTCTGTCGATATTAAACTCTAGCTGTGGTGATTTTGGTTTGTTTTATGCATTGATCTGATTGATTGATTGATTGATTTATTACGGGCATGGACCCCATCGAGATCATCTGCCCAACTTAAGTTATGTTACACAAAACATTACAAACATTACCAGATAACGCATGACACAAAGCAAGAAAATTCCAAACTGGGTACGCATTCCGCAACCAACGACCGTGCCAACTCAAAGACCGACATCATCGCTCAAACCGCCTAGAAAATTTACAAAAGCGTGCAACTGCACGCAGCGTGACTGCATTAAAGACTGTCACATTAGGCCAAGTACCCAGCAAATCCAGCAGTGAATGCGTAGCAGCTGATAGAAGTCGCACTCTTAGCCGTTCATACAAGGGACAACGTATCAAGAAGTGCTCTACATCCTCTACGCCGGTTCCACACCTACAATCAGGAGACAGACCAAAACCTATATCATAACAGTGCTTGTTCAACCATGCATGACCTGTACGCAACCGTGACAGATCAACAGCGCTTTCTCTAGGCAGAAAATCTAATTCTCGCGGAGGACACACTGAAGGATGGATGCTAAATAATTCCCGGCCCCTGTCTTCCTTAGCCCACAGGTCGTCCCACAAACCAGTCACATAACCACGACAAACAGCCGCAAGATCCGTCGGATCCACTGGAACCTGTATGATACTGCCCGACTGATTAGCTGCACGTGCCAAAGAGTCAGCCTGCTCGTTGCCCCACACCCCTACATGTCCAGGCACCCAGGAAATTCGGATGTCCTTGCCAACTAAGATAGCACCCAACAGCTTATGGGCAATCTCTAGGGCCAAAACATGCCCTAACTCCTGACGGAAAATCTTTTGAAACAAAAAGTACATTAAAGATTGAGAGTTAGTCAAAATTATAACAGGATGCACATCCAGGGCTAAGGCATGGTCAAGCGCTACAGAAATTGCTACCAACTCAGCAATCATTGCGTTAGGAACACCAACCAGCTTATATGCAAATCCCTGTTTGAATGCCGGAATCCACACACCGACACCCCCACTGTAGGTATGGTTAGAGTATGCCGCATCACAGAATACCTGTAAGCCAATGTCAAGCGGTGATGCCGCTGCATCTTTTAGTTTACATGACTGTATATCCAACGCTTGCAGCACTTTCGCAAACACCCATGGGCCAACTGGTGGCCATACTTCACTGCATGAAAACTTACTCAAAATGGAGCCTCGATACATTCTTGCACCAACTCCACCCGTCCCCAACATAGAAAGGATTCTATCGCTCAAACTCATGTAGCTAGTCAGTATACTCCCAACTAAATCGTTGCCATCCCGCCCTAAATTGCGCATTACCATACACAATAATTGCCCCTGTGACCTCTCTGCCTGTGGTAGCAGTCCAGCCTCAATGTGAAGAGCCGGTATAGACGTAGTTCTTAAACAACCAGTAATAATTCGCAATGAGACGTTTACTTCCACCTGGACAGAACGGAGACTAGCTGGAGACGAACAAAGGAAAGGCAAGTGGTAGTCTACACGGGATTGAATAAATGCTAGAAAGAACTGGCGCAAAGCCCATCTTCTACAACCCCATCGCCTGCCAGTCAACTGTGCGAGCAGTCGATTGCCCCGTGCAATGGATGCCCGAAGCTCTTTAACCTCTATGCCCCAAGATAACGTAGTATCAAGGTAAATACCCAGATACCGCACAGAATTACTACTAATTACCTGTAAACAACTCACATTCAAGGAGACACGTGGACTAAGCCTTTAGAAAAAAACAATAAGTTGCGTTTTGGATGGCGACAACTCCAACCCCCTCTCACTGAGCCACGACTCTACCAAGTTGATTACTGCTTGCATAACCTGAACCATTTCATCCAAATCCTCACCCACTATCCACAAAGCTACGTCATCTGCATAGACAGCGATATTTGTTAATGGTGCCACTAGCATAATCAAACCATTAATGAACACAGTAAACAAAATAGGGCTGAAACAACTACCTTGGGGGAGCCCTCTACTAGTTCTCTCTGGTTCTGACACTGCTCTACCTGCTCTAGTGACATACCAGCGACATTCTAAAAAGCCCCTAAGTACTCTCACAAACAGTGGACTCAAACCCATTCCCAACAAAGCGTCCAGTACGCAAGACACCAAGACCGTATCATATGCTGCCTTAATATCCAGAAATACAGCTAGCACCTTTTGCCCTTTAGCCCATGCCTCGCGAATGCCTGTTTCAAGGAGGAGAACAGCATCCTGTGCACTTCGGCCCTTTCGGAAACCAAACTGTGCAGCATGCAAACATTTTTGTGTCTCTACAAACCACTGGAGACGCCTCACCAATATGCGTTCAAACACCTTACTCACACAGGACTGTAACGCAATAGGTCTGAAGCTAGAAAGCAATGACCGGTCTTTCCCTGCTTTCAGTACAGGGGTCAAAACTGCCATCTTCCAAGTGTATGGTATGTTGCCTGTGTACAATACATCATTAAAGATGTCCACCAAGGCAACACACGCATCTCCTCCCAACCTTCGAATGTCCGCGTAAGTCACACCGTCTGCCCCTGGAGACCCATCATGGCAGTGCGCAAGAGCAGCTTTAAAATCGTGCACCGTAATAGGATCCATCAGCGACAGACCAATGGTCCTTGACCTAGAGACGTCATACCCAACAGGGAGGACATAACACGGAGCCCGAGGTTGCCCTGCATCCAGGTATACACTCGAAAACTGTGCCTGCAGGGCATCAGCCAAAGCTAAACCACGAAGTACCTTATTTCCGTCAGCACTTTGCACCCAAGACACAGCCTGGCCTACAGAACTTGGTGAAAGTAGGCGCCACACCTTTGGAATTGGAGTATTTCTGGAAACGGGGGCACAAAGTTTCCTCCAGAATCTTCGTTTAACACCCCGAAGAACACGCTTCGTTTCTGCCGCCACTACAAGGTACTGTTTCCATTCCCCATTTGTAGGCTTGCGACGGAACCGACGATAAGCCCTCCTCCTATTACAAACAACAACCCAGCATTCATCTGACCACCATGCAGGACGAACTGACCGAACACCTTTTCTTCCACCTCTCCGATGCACTGACAATCCTACTCCATTGACGACCTGATACTTCTGCTGGAATGCCGGACCGCCAAAGCTACCCTTCTTCAACAAATGTCTTAAATAAGATCCCAAGCCCACCCTCCAAGAACCAACATCCCAGTTACCACAAAAATTCTGACTTCTCCGAGGATACACCGCAATTGGAAATAATCACTGCCTCTGCAATCATCCGATACAGTCATAGTCAACCCATCCGACAAACTTATGGAACAAAATGCCAAATCTAAGACTGATTCTTGAAAGGATGCACCATACCAACGCGAAAACGTGCACGTGCCATCATTTAGCATAACCAACCCACGATCCACGATGGAAGCAGCAATTATACCCCCCTTTCGGTTACGGCCACTATTTACCCCCCAAAGAGGATGATGAGCATTAAAGTCCCCACACACAATCATTGGTTGCGGAATGCTGCTCAGCCAACCGTCCCAGTCTACAGCAGAAAACTCAGCAGATGAATATGCTACCACAACTGAAACCCACATGAATCCAACCCGCACTCTTATAGCTACAGCCTCAATAGCTGGGACACTTGCAACCATTAGTCGTTGATGAGGAATACGGTTGCGAATAGCAAGTATTACTCCCCTCCCTCCTCCCCATGCAGTCTGTCATGACGATGAATAACAAAGTTTGCCAACGTACAAGTTCCATGCGGTTTTAGAAAAGTCTCTGCCAAGGCAAAAATTTCTATATATTCACACAAGTCTACCTCACATTGCCTTCCAGCAATTTCCCTAACATTCCAGTAACATACTGAATAAGGAAATCCCGCCATTATGTACTAGTACCACTAACAATTTCTCCACTCCCACCGTCCTCACCCCAGTCCACTTGACCTTGTTAGCAGCCTTCCTCACCCCAGCCTACTTGTCCTTGTCAGCAGCCTTCTCCTTGTTAACACATTCCAAGTCTGCCACACTACCAGCAGAACTAATGTCAATACTCAACCCTTCAGAATCCCCAGACTCAGCCACCCCCAGCACAGAGTACCTATTTGATACTTCAACCACCTGCAATTTCCGAACCTGTCACCACCACTGTCTCTTCATCATCCATCAAGTTGTTGTCCATTACCTCGACTTCTTCACTTACATCTTTGTCCGTATCTTCCCTTGCTTGGAGTCCAGCATTCACTGCTGCAGCGAAGGTCTTTGGCGGGCACTGTCCGCCAGAATGGATGCCACTACAAGACCCACACAACTGCCGGAGACAATTTTTCCGAACATGCCCCCTCTCATGGCGTCTTAGACATCTAGGAGGTCGGTTTAGAACATCTACCAACGCTGGGCTGCCAGTAACCTGTATTATATCTGGTATATCGTCCACTTCACATCCTACTTTTAACCGCAGGGACACACAACGTACATTAATGAAAGTGTGCTGCAACCCCTGTACCACAGACTTCTCTCTTGACATGTTGACAGCCACACCATAGTTCAAAAACGACGTTTCTACTTCTCTATTCGTCGCACTGTATGGTAGCCAATGCAATCTACAACACACTAGTTGTTCCTGTGGATCCACTAACTGGCAACGTTGTCCATTCACTTGCATAGATCCCACACTTAACCGCTGTTTCACATTTTTTCCACTAACCACAATTTCGTATAAGTTATTCACACCCAACTGACCCAAAGCAACAACGTCCCACAACAGAATAATGGCCTGCAATGCCTCTCGATAATGTTCACGAAGATACACCTGCCCGACATTGTGCACAGGGCTACAACGGAATTCTCCAGGTTGATTTTACTTAAGCCTCCCCTATACATCCGACGTACCCATTCAAAATCAGGAGGAGCAATAACCTCAGTAACAACATTTTCCCTTCCCACCACGTCAACAGTCTCCCAGCACCTCCCAAAACTACACTATCTCCTTGTTAACTTACATTACCCGCCAACAGTGTAGCAGCCTCCGTAACCACGTTAGCTCTTGTCGCCATCTTGGTTGGTTAAAAACAAATGTATGGCTCGTCAACCAACAAAGCTTTCGTCCCCTACCTAGGCCCCCTCCCCTCTGAACTTATAATAAAACTCCTTCGTGAGTTCAATATACAAGCAATTCCAACTACCAGCCCCTCTCTTAAGCAAATTTTACAACATCCACTCCCTGCACCAAGCCACCCTCAACCAAAGCAATTAGTTTACACTATCCCCTCCAATTCATGTACCCCTCCACAAACGAAATGAAGAACATCATAGAGTTTTCCAAAATAAAAAAGTCACCATTGCCCCAAACCTACACTTTTGTGAAACTGCTCATGAACCTAACTTTAATCTTTTCACACCAATCCTACTTTCGAAACACACCACCACCAGGTTTAATTTAGAAACACTTTGTATTCATTTGCGACAGGAGAAACTAGACAATGTCATAATACCTGATCATTATGACCTACAGTATTGGCTTAATGCACTAAAGAAACAAAAACCAGACCTTCTTAAGTACATAAAAAAAACTGTTGGAACACATCACCAAAGCAACTAAATCTACACTAGCTAGAAATGAAATTTTGCCAAAACAACACCCCATCGTAAAATAGACCACCATTAAATAAGAGGGGAAAAAATGGCATCATCAGTCTTTTACTTCCTCCTGGTGCTGAAATGTGTTTGTCCGGAGCCACACCACTTTCACTTCCGGTCAAGAAATGTGCTTTCAGGAGCCACACCACTTCTACATCCTGTTTACCACACCCACATCCTGTTCTTCCACACCACGTTTGTTCATCCATTTTACTCTGAGTCATCAATAATTTTTATGTTTTTAAACTGACCTGACGATAGGAACAACATGTCCTGAAACGTAGTCGACTTTGTAATTCGTATGTGCTTAGTGCTATAAGGTTTTATTTATATTTTTTAATAATTCAAGTCAAACAAAAAC
>JAQIUW010000049.1:0-13132 GCA_034697105.1 Lithobius agilis | reverse complement strand
TAGCCTACTTCTTGTCGGAGATTTTGAATTAATCAATAAAGACAATCGCTAAATCATAAATGTCATAGCCTAGGCAAGAAAACAAATTTTTACTGAAAAGGATTATCTTTTGGTCGTCGGAAATCAATAAAAAGGCCGGTGCGGGGGTCTTGAGAAACAACTTTTTTTTTTTAAGTGGCCTAACCTTAAAAAAATAATTTTTTTAAAATAATTAATGGGCCTATTTGTTGGTTTCTGGCAGTTCGGATAATCAGGGTTCGGTTAATAGAGGTTCAGAGAACTGAGTTACTGTATAGGAAAGTGTTGTGGAACATGTTTTTTTTTGCCGATTTAAAAAAAAAACAGTATAGGCTACATATAATGAAAGCGTTCTGATAGTAGGTTAACAACTCAAATAAAGCCACTTAGTGACATGTCTTCTTCCCTTGTTAATATTTTTACTATTTTAGAACTTAGATGCTTATTTCTGAAGCTTGACTTGTTAGAATGTGCTTTGAAACCTTGTGGGTTAGTTTGTAGGCACCAAAAGTACATACATGTATTAATGAACAATACGTTTTCAACAGGGATGTGCGAATCCAGGTTTTTCAAATCGATACCGATATTGATGTTTTTTTTAGGAAGAATTGATAATTCTATACTCTTTCAATACCGATACTGTTTTCGATACCGATTCTTTAGATATAATTCTATAACGATACTTTAAAGAAGTATTGTCTCAAATATTTTCATATTTGAGTAGCCTATGTGTCCTGTTAGCACTTACCTATGTGTCCTGGTAGCAAATAGAAGCATGTAGTGATTGAAATTCTGCAATTTATTACCGAACAAACTAATAAAATGTCATAGCCTACATGTTTTGAAAATAAGAGTACAATAGGCTACATTGAACAGTTAAGTTCAAAGAAATTAAAAAAAAATTGTCATTTATTACAATTACCTCACTAAACTATTGTGCAGGCCTAGCCTATTTGTTTTGAAATTGTGTTACAAGACAATGAACAAATCTGTACAAAAAAAACCCTGAAAATTGTCAGCCTCTATTGCTTATGTAAGAAAAAAAAATTGGTAACTGATTAGTTATTACTATTATACCATTAAAATATTACGCATCTGTTTGCTTTAAGCATCGAACACAGTTATCATAGTGTGAAAAAAAAACTGTTGACAAACTGTCAGCGTCTACTGCTTATTTTACAGTAAATTAAAAAAAAGAAGCGTTCTTTTCTCCCATGGAGTCGTCGCTGGTGATTCCTTTGTGCCGACAATCTTCGATTTTTAAGTTGTTTACATTGGTAAAGATAATTTCGCACCCATCAGCTGTCGGGCAGACGGCGTGAAAAACGGGATTGGTCACCACTTCTGTGGCGCGACCCTAAGCGAAATGCGCGTGTGAATCCGGACGTGATGCCAGAAGTCATGGTGGAAACAAAGAGTTCCCTTGAAGTTTAGTGGCAGGCAGTCTGGAAATTGCAATGGCGATTTGAAAAGCGTTACCCAAGCTTTTAATTTTTCTTTGTCAATAAAATAAACCTTTCTTCAAGAATCAAGATGCCGTAGGCTACACGAAACCGCAGAATTCATAGAAATTGAGACGCTATAAGTAAGTAATAGTTAACGCGTGATGGTTGGAATTTTTAGTACCATCGATGGATTTTTTGGAATAGTTTAGTATCGAAAGTCGATACTTTTGAAATTCGGATATCATTACTATCGATTCCACTTAAGAATCGGTATCGATACTATCGAACACTCCTGGTTCAAGCATTTACTTGACCTCATTGGCATTTTATTTTTGTTTCACTACTGGCCGTTACACCGAGATCAGGAACGGAGTACCCAATATCTTGAAATATAAACTAATATAACTTCTGATTGCCTCAATTATTTTTCCTGTTCAAGTATTAATTTTATTTGAGGGTAAAGGCGCTAATTTTTGGTAGGTTTTGTATTTTTACACATAGGCTGATAATATTACATTTTTTCTTTAATTATATGCAATGGAATCTTTTTGTAACACGGTCTATATGCAGGCTAAACTCGAGAATAACGAACCAACCCGTGTAACATTGGGTATGTCAGCTAGTCAATGATACAAAACATCCAAGTACAAACCTCACTTTTCCGTTAAAAAAAAAGATACAATTGTATCTATGTAAACATTAAATTTTCAGACACCATTGCTTTCTTCACTCTTACCTGTTCTTTTTTTGACCATTTCCCTAGGTCGGTGGCGCCTTTTGACATAAAGAACTTGGTGAGAATAGGTTACTTCTACAGAAATGAATGCATGCATTATACCACCATCACCCAAATGATCAGTTTGATAAACTTGTGTTTTTGTAGTTGGAAGTTTTTCTTCTTCTAACTAGCCCTGTATGCTCAATTTAACCTTGAGCTGCTTTTTGCTTTCCATTTTTAAATTTTTGTTTTAAACTTACTAGCAATGTGGCTTGCAAATGCAGAAAATGGTTAACGTCCCAGTGCTTCAGTACTTTGTTTATTATGTCCAATTCCAAAAGAATCAAATAAACCATAATTAAAACAAAATGTGAAGTTTCATAATACAGTAGCCTACTGGCAGCAAGACGATCTCACACTGAGGTTAAACAACTTATATGCCCACACTTCCATTAAACAAAATCTGGTGTATTTTAGCCCACATAAGTAAGAAATTACAGAACTACATAATCAATCGTAAAGATCAAGTCCAAAAAAAAAATGTGTTCACAGAAATTTAAAACTGCTTACATCTTGGCTAGTGAACTGTAAAGCACCAAAGGATTTTAAAAATTCACTATTGCGACAATTACAATTGTGTATCTCTTTGTTTTATTTTTGTCTAGGAAGGTCGCTACGTCTAACATAAAGTACGTGGGATTAAAATAGTAAAATACCCCATCTAATTTACATTCATGTGTGTTTTAACACTATGTACATTACATTGTTTGGCATTAAATGAGACAAGTTGTACAAACCAATGATTCTCTAAACATTTGGCAAGTAGTTACAAATACAATCAAAGTGTAGGACTACAAATTTATGTCGGTGTAAAAATAATTTTTTTTACATTAAGATAATTGCAACTAGGCCTACTTTCCATTTAAACAAAAAATCTAATAAAAACTGCTTGCTTGCAAAAGTTTTTTCATCAACAAAGGACATGGAACTAACACACACTCTTTTAATGTTGTCATCGGGAAAGAGATTAATAACAATCAATTTAAAAAAAAATAATATATGTTTAAACCCCGCTGTTACTAACACCAGGTTTTTCTGATATATAAGAAAAGAAAATCTTTTCTAATAAAAAAAAATTAAATTGGATGTTATCACAGCTTCATTTGTTTCCCCTTTTTTAAATATTAATATTGATGTACAAATGACCTTATAAAATGCTACATTTCCAAAAAAAAAGTAGATATTTTGGATGCAGTGATTAAAATTTCTTAAGAAATTTTTTTTGGGTGTAGGGTTTAAAATTTAATTGCATCTGTGTTAACGTCTGTTTAGCTGTTAATTAAAAATTGTATTTAAAACGATCACTTATTAAAATAAGTATTTTTTATTTAATTTTAATAAAAATAAGTGTTGCAAATATTAGCGATCAACCGGACCCTCTTTTATCAGACCCGGACCGAACCCAGACAGCCGAGTTTTGCCCCGGATGGGATCATTAGTATTTTTACCATAATAATTAGTATTTTGGCTATAACTTGAACTACTCATTTTATGAATACACCACTGGAACACTCGTCGAGACGCAGAAAATGGTGTTTGAAACGTCAAAACCGGACGAGAAGTCCGGCTCCTGCAACTTTTTAACTGCCGGGTAACGAACAGTGCCGGGTAGTATAAAGTCCGGCGCCGGACACGTCCGGATCTGGTCGATCCCTAGCAAATATTGTGTTTTAGTGATACCTTCTCGATGATATTTTTATGTACATTGTTCCTCATCACTTGGCCTTAGGACATTAAGTCTTAATTCTACGATCTCTTTAACCAACACAAATGAAAAGTCACAGCGGAAACTGACATACGTATAAATCAACAAAGTGCTACAACAAAATAAACATTAGAAAATAAAGACATTTCGATTCATTATTTTCATGCTCTCATGAATATTTCCAAATTTGGTTTGACATTAAAAAAAAATTACAAACTACAGCACCAAGTTTAACGGAAACTTGTTTCAAACACTACCAAACCCCAGGCATCCTAACACGCAGTGTAACATTCTCTCCTTCAATTCTAATTCAGATAACCCAATGGGGAGTGTGATGCTTGGGTCACAGGTGCTTACACTGGGGTATGGTTGGTCGCTAAACTTTATCGTTGGCCTTCTGCTACCAAACAAGGGCATACTACTTGAACCAGTCAAATACTGTAAAAAATCCTGGTATGTGCAGGTAGTAATGATACCTGCAAACAAATAATAACTTTAGTTAGAAAATTGAGGTTTATCAACATGTTATTAATGTCAAATCGCTAAAAGTGTAAGCTGTTTATTTTATGTCACAACAGTGTATTAATGGTGCACCAATTATCAACTTCAGTTGATCTGATCGTAAAAAGCAGCGATCTGCTACCTATGCAATTAAGAAAAGCGATTACAGAGAAGTGACCTGAGTGCTCACCAGGAATGTAGGATACTTTGTTGGTATCGGTAGTGGTAATGAAATCGAAAACTGGGTATAGAACTCTGATGGTATCAAAATTATTGAAATATATTAGTACCGTGGCAGCTTCAAGAATACAAAATTATATTAAGTTACTAACAAATTCAACTAAAAAGGAAAATTGTTATTACTTACAAAATAGCACAAAATCGATAATTACACGTGACAAAAACGAATCAACTGATTCCCATTTGTTAAATTCTGACTGCTCCCACTATATTACCAACACCTGTACACCCAAAAATCTAGTAAATGTAAGTGTGTGTGACAGTAGCGCACGCAAGATTTAATTTTAGAGTTGGGGGAGGGGTAGCTAAACTCCTTGCATAAGTAAGCCCCTTGCAGGGGGGTTGCTGTACCCTCTTATGTAAGTTACCCCGGTTTTTTGGTGGGGGGGGGGGTTGAACCCCTTGCAAACTTACGGGAAAGTTAGATCAGATAACTCGATTTTCTTAGTGTAACTGAAATTTGATTAACTGTATTGTTTGAATGCTAGTATTACTACATTTTATATTTAAATGTATATTCAGTTCAACGGTAGACTTGACCACACAGTACATTGCTTCTATTGCGATAAAAAAAAGGTGGACGTACCACCCGTTTTTTTTTTTTGGTGTGCATGTTTCATTCCCCCCCCCCCAGTTTTCGATGTATTTTTTTTGGGGGGAGGGGGCTGCAGCCCATCAATCTCTCTCTCCTTCCCCCCCCCCCCATGCATATGCCACTGGTATGTGAAGTAAATAGGAATTATATCATTCTTACCATCAGGTTCGATGGTGTCCACGGATTCAACACAGCAGTCTGCCAAAAACAGCATAAAATAATATACTGCTGTTTCTTGGTTACTTTTTAGGTTGCTACCATCTTCAGCATACTGAACTTCAAAAAGTTCAAACAGTGTGTTGCCATCAAGTTTTGGTTTAACATGGCAGTCGCCACACAAAACCATTTTCATCGCATCTGAAATATAAGCCAGTCGAACTTGCATTATTACAGAATCCTTTTGGTTTTTTGGACACACTGTCTAAAGCTTAACAAAACTAACCTGGATGTTTTTTAATCAGATCTGCCAACTTGAGTGTTTGCAGGCCTTCAACAAAGCTGCTAATGTGAGCAGCATTTTTTATGCTGCACACATACCGGCATACTTGCTGAACAAAATCAGTTTTGCTTTCATGGTTTAATGGCTGAAAAAATCCAATTTCTTCTTTTACCTTTTCAATCTCTGGAGGTAATTGGCTTGTGGGATCATCCAAAACCTAGAAAAGGACAAACCCTTTTTCTTTACAATCA
Source organism: Lithobius agilis (assembly GCA_034697105.1). Lineage (NCBI taxonomy): Eukaryota > Metazoa > Arthropoda > Chilopoda > Lithobiomorpha > Lithobiidae > Lithobius > Lithobius agilis. Next base: position 7,160 of record JAQIUW010000049.1, on the reverse strand, counting down.
TTCAAATTTATCTATTAGTGCTATGCCCACAAAGCACAAAGATTAAACCCAAAAAAAAGCCATTGGCAACATACCTTTTGCAGCATCTCTTTGAGCAACACATCTTTTACGTGGCGAACTTCATATTTTGGTTCTCTACCTGCTACGATGTCAATCAAGGTACAGCAAAAAATAGGTGTTGCCATTCCTCCGTGAACAAGGATTAAGGCAATGGCTACACCCAAGACGTACGGATAGCGCTGTATGAACGCCGGCACCATTGATGTAAGACTGTAGTTTCCAGGTTCTCCTTCAAATACTGGCCAATCAATAAGCTGTTTAGACAGTAAATCTAAAAATTCCCTTTTTGGGCCTCCAGCATCCACACCAGCTTCCCCAACAAATGTTACACGTAAAGTGTGATTAGCTTTAAAAGCCCTTCTCAGTAACCGATTTTTTGTATCGTCCAACAAACAGCTACGTCGCACCACAATGATTTCGGTGTTTTCGGGATCGATTACAGCTGTGGCATGAGCTTTCAGCAGTTCTGCTGCATCCAGAAACACAGGATCACTAAAAATAAAGCACTTATCCTTTTAATTCTTCGCTTAAAAAAAACGCAATGCAATGTCAGACATTAATATTTTAGATTATGATTAATAAGAAACGTCTTAACTGCATATAAATATTTTAAACAAACAAAAAACAGAATTAAAATAGTGGTTGAAAAAAAAACTGCAGTTAATTGTCTATTGTTGTTTGTGAACAATAAGTTTAGTTTTTACAGAAATGACTAGTAATTTTAACAGTATAAAATATAGGCGAAGTGGTGATTGCTATGAATGGCTAAGTCATAGTGGCTGACAATAACTAGCATATTACAGAAATGTAACACTTACGCATTCAAATCAGAATCGGAATCCGAAGATCCAAATTCAGGTGGATCACAAGTTGGGTGTTCATTAAGCCTGATTGCAGATCTAAATTCATAAAGATGCTGTTAGCAACTATTTTGTAACTTCATGGCAAGCGTAGCACAATAGAGATATAGCAATGTGTTGTTGAACATTGCACAATTGAAATTTGAAGACAAGAAATACTTATGAACGGGGGGGAAATCAACACACTGCCCCCCCCCCCCCAACCAAAAAAATATCGTCTCTGGATCCACCAGTGATGAATTGGGGATGTGTGATACTATTGAAATTGAAAACTGAGTGTCGACATTCGATAGTAATCATAGTATCTATGGAACAGAAGATATCCAAAAGAATCTAAAACTTTAAAGTAGGCCTAACTTATGATAAGTTATTATATTCACACTTATTTGTTTTTATTTTGTGGTGACGGTTTTATTTTGATGGAATCATGATTTGCGTCTTAAGCATTTGTTCTTATGTTTTATAAGCGCCAAAAGTAATTTTTGCGGTTATGTTGAGCTAAAACAAGATGGATGATACGGCAGCGCATGTTGTGCCTATGTTTGCGAATCAAGATCGATCAATCGTTCTGTGCTGGATTCATATGCTGGATGCCATATGTCACACCAGAACCAAAACTACGGAAAAATAGTTTTTTTGTTAGAGTGGCACTTGCGGCGCGATTCGATCCCACGATCTCTGGCTTTCTGTCCCGCCGTCGTAACCACCACTCCCAAGGGAACCTTCACATAACTGGGTCACCTACTTAAGACTGTCTTTAGTTGTAGCTGCTACTGCTTTAGTTTCGAAATGCGTTTTGGCCATCAAGGTGTTAATATAAAAAATAAGCTATATTTTTTGTAATTGACAAAAAATGACTATGCCAAGTTGTTCTAATTAAATTACTGATGACAGAAATGCTCGCTACTGGCCAGGTTTCCTGGCTCTGTTTCCAATGGGATTTTTCTGTGGAATTCCATCACCGTATCCTAGATTAAGGAATCACATGATTCGTATTACACCATTTTGTAAACCATGCACCGCTTTATTACAATTATTATTGTCAAATATGGATCCAAACAAATTTATATTTAGCGCTGGTCTAAGTGATAGTCATGGGGAAACATCCTTTTGGAATTGATTAGAACATTTTTCAAACATAGGCCTACAAATTTGCCTGATTTTTCCTGATTATTTTTTTATTTTCCTAACTTACTATTGCAGTACATTCATACAAGGATTTGTTCTTAGATCCAGTATTTTCAAACAGAAGATACATATTATGCATGTTCAAATGGCAAAGGATGTGAAATAAGTCAAAACTCACCGATCACGTGTGGTTAAGCGTGATAACACAGACGAGGTGCCAGGACGATTGATCACCGTGGCAGTCTGCCTTGTGACTGGTGCAGTATTGTTGCTGGCTTCTGCAATCAAGTCATCATCATCGTCTGTGGTAGTTGATTCCTAATATAATAATTGCAAAACTAATTAAGCAAACTTCATTATGCAATCCCAGCTAAAGTACATTAAAAACAAGTGCTGCATACCGGTGTCTGAGGCAAACCATGATGACGATCTGCCATAATATAGATCTTCTGTCTAAAGGTGGACATAATTTCAGCTCCACCCCAGCTAAGAGATGCACTTGTATTAGCTATTTGCAGTTTCTTCGATCCAGGCATTACCCTAAAACAAATCATGAACAATTTTTAAATATTTTTTAACATATTAAAAAGATAACAGTCTTATTACTTGCACTATCTTTACTATGTTCTATTTTCTATAATGTTTTTTTTTTCAACAAAGATGGACTGCATAGATCCAAACCCAAAGTAATGAAATTAGCAGTTTATAAAGAAATGTTACAAGTGTTAACAAGTAAATAATTGAGTAAGGAAATGAAAAACAATTTGTATAGCCAGCAACTTGAACCCAGCTTCATGAAATTGGTTTGAACTCTACCAACTGAGCTACAGGAGTATTTTCCCTTATTAATGTTCAGCTCTTAATGAAACTATTTTTCATTGCTGTTGTGCTGGATTTCACTTTATCTGTTCTGTTTTTTGGTTTAATTATTCTTCTGCTGTGTTGCTTGAATTTACATATAATAATCACTTGTGTTTTAAATTCTGACCAACCCTTCCAATAATTACCATCACTTGCTTTTCTTTTAGATTGTGGGTTAGTTTAGTGTCAATTGACTTTTATCTAATAGTTAGTAGCTTCTTTGTTCCTCCTCCGCTTGTTTTTCTTTTCTTAAAATAACAAATGGCGTTGGCCTAATGCAAATGATGGGCAAGGGAAATATTTTTGAAGTAGCAAATTTCAAAAATATAATGAGAGTATTAGATGGCAAATATGTACATGTAATCATCATGTAATCATCGTGTAAGCCTTGTGTTTTAAACTTTTACCTTTTAACTTTTGAGAATGGGGTAAGGCATTAACCCCGAAATATAAAGTGTGTTTTAACCGTTTTGTGCGTCCCGGCTTTGTGGAAAATTAATATAACGAGAGTATTAAGTACAACACCGTCAACACCCTTTTCCTTAACAGCGAGTTATAAAAAATTACAAAGCGAACGCGTGCTACGATTGAAGAAGTTATTCACTGGCCTATTTCTTAAATTTTACAAAAATTTTGTGACGTTTAAAAATAAGTAGCCTAATTCTCTAACTTACCGGTATCCACAATTTTATTCAAGATATTTATTAGTGCTCACTTTACAGCATTTTGTCTTTGTCAGGCGAGGCGGGAGGAGAAAGCCATCTCGAATAGAGAGACTGATGTGTTTACTTTAAGCAATTTGTGCAGTTTCCTCAAATCTTTTTTTTACGTACTTGCCTATTGGATGCCTGAAGATTGCTACATTCGTTGGGTGTACCATACTAGGCCTATTCATTATTTATTTTCTAACATGATTTACTTAAAAAATACTTTAGAGAATAAAACACCTACCAAAGAAATCGAAACTTGAATTCCTCTTCTGGAGGTACTCCAAAAGCAGTCTTGAAGCAGCTGGCTATCTCATCTTTTACATCTTTTTCTGTAAATGTTGAGGCTACGTGCAATATTCCCGACAATCCTTCACTTCCAAGCTGGGCTCTGTTGGACCCTCTGGGAATTGGGAACATGTTTCCTTCAGTAAATGGGAAACACAGAATTTCTTTTATTGCTGTACGGGTAGCAGGACTCCGCACAGCAGCAACTGGACGTCTACGCTGCCTACTTTGGACAGCTCCTCCATACATACTTGGCAACCGATAACGAGTAGAAGGCTGTGTAAAATAAATTGATGGTTAGTAATGAATGCTCTACTACTTCTGGATTAAAGACAGGATCAACATTTTTACCAATGACTCACTGTTTGAAAATCGTTATCTGATTCATCAGCTGCAGAAGTACCTCTTGATCTTGCATCAGGAGGGGAAGTAGTACTTGCCGAAGCTACTTGCGCAGTCAATGACCTTGTAGAACTTGCCAAAGGTGAGGGATCAGTCATTGAACTTGTAGCACTTGCCGAAGGTGAGTGCTCAGTTAAAGATCTTGTAACTGCCGCTGTTACTGCTGATGCAATTTGCTGCACAAGTTCAGTATTCATGCCTTGGTAAACAAAAACACACATATTTAAATCGCTTTAAAAATACAGTACTTCCCTAGCCAGCTAAGCAATTTGGGCAGACACTGATGCCAAAAATTAAAGTAGGCTTGAAAGCTAACAGACCTGCTGCATGCATCATTCCTGTTAAATCAACACACAAAAAAAGCATGATTTTTCACCGACACGGATTTCAATGAAAATTGGCATCCTTCTTGAGAAACGATTTTCAACCACATTTTAGAAGTACACTAAATTTATTTAGGAGTTAGGCTGTGGAATCTTTAACTTTAAAAATTTGAGCAAAGTTTCATGAACATCTTATCGTATAAAACAGATATCAGTGCAATGAATAGCAAGTCATAGATGCATATTAACATAAGCATATAATACGACATACGAAATGCAATAGTAAAAAAAATATAACAATAAAGTATTATAAACAAACATACACAACTGTCACATGCATATCAATCATGAAAATTTGATAGTCGAAAATGAAGTTTGATCACAAAGAGAACTGTTGGCAATTTATACTAGAACCTCCAACTCAAGACTGAGAATACCGTACTTAGCTGTTTTAATCACTCGCCGTTTAGTTTCAAGCAGTGGTGATTGGTTAGGAAGTAGGAGCATTGAAAATTCTAGGAATTTATTCCATGTTATGCTAATTTTTTTTTAACCCTATAGGCTATTGCACGAATTTCCAAATAGAAACTTAAGCCAGAAAAATGACTTTAAGTCCAAGAGGGATCAGCGAGCTGCAAGAGGGTTCCCTGGAAACCCTCGCGAGCGAGCATGGATGGTTCACCGGTCAAGGCGCCAGACCACGGAACCGGAGAACCACGGATTGAATCCGCAAACAGCCATATGTACTTCAAAAAAAGTAAAAACGTATTTTCTCCGCCATTGGAAATCGAAAGTCAGCAGCACCATGCGTTAGAGTGTTAAAACTTCATTAATGAACAGACTAATTTTGAGATGTAGAGCGCGTAAGTAACAACTCAATAATCACATATGAATAAACTCTTTACTAAATTGAAGCAAATAACGCCTAAACTATACATTTTGAGCACAGTATTAGATCTAAAAAAATAGAAAACTAGTACGTGATGCACTATCAGAATCACATATAAGGTATCGTCTGGAAATCATATAAGGTATGGTCTGGAAATCTATGGATTAACAAATTCCCTTCTACTAACAAGATTACAAAAGACCTTAAACAAAATAATCCGAATTATGTTTCAAGAAAGCCAAAAAATATCATCTGAAGCAATTAAATTGAAGTAAAAAAAATACCAGATATTAAGCACTTAAAGGATTACATAGTAATAATTAAGAACTATTTCGATCACGAAGAAATTATAAGAAATAAGTATAAAACTAGTAAATTACGTCTGGAAACCATTAAACTAAAAATACCCTTATGGCGTAACAACTACGAAAGAATGATGCAGAATTTTATACACCATATACTCTGAACCAAGTAGCCTACCTAGTTTGCAAAAATGTAAAATAAAGTCTTATCTTATAATATTCACGTAATAAACAAAACAATTAAAAAAAAAGTTATAGTAATAGAATTAAATTAACTACCTCTAAACTAAAATTAACTTATTTATGTACATGACAAGATGTGTACGATTTCGTTTAAATGTTTATTACTAAACGTTACACCTGTTAACGGTTTAATTTAGAAATAGTATGATGATTGTTAACGATATTAATATGAAGTGTGGATTATTATTATTTTTTTTATGTTTTAGACTTGTGAACTTTATTTATGAATGTATTGTTGTAGCCGGAAGTACAACTGTGACAGTACTTCGTACCATCAATAATTTACAAATAAAAAAATAAAAAAAATCTGTTTAAGTAGGCCTAATTAACTGTTTCGTTTTGCACATCAACTCGTCGACTGTTTTCCCCTATTTCTGCAATTTTTTTTTTTTTTCATGAAAAACCTGCACGTTGCCCTACAAGCGGTTTTATGTATGCAAGTGTACACGGAGTTTAATATACGCCACAACACAAGTAAACTTGATGTTAAAATACAAAAAACAACAAATGCGTAAAATTGAGTATGAGCATGTAATAGGTTAATTGACTGTTTCAAAAGTTTACGTAACTCGTTTTTTCAATAATTTCCCTTCTAAAGTTGAGCCACTTTTTGCTTCACTTCAGTGTTTTGTGATGACTAGGAATTATTTTGGTAATTCATTAAAGATTTTAAGTATGAAATAGTTAGTGGGTTTTTTTTCCCCGTATGAAGAATGCCACCCTGGGATATTTAGGGTTACTTTTGCCCTTCTCTTTAACATTTTTTTTTTGTATTCAACATGGACTACTGCAAAATAATTTGTTGTGATCATCATGTAATCAAAAATTTTATTTATTTTCAATTGCCTAAATCCTGTGTACTTTGATAGTGGGTTTTGAGTTTTCTGTTTTAAATAATATTAAATTATTTTAAATAGTCTTTAATTTTCGAGTAGTCCATTTTACCCTTGACTGTAAATTTCAATGCAAATTGTAATCTAAATGCTCAAATTCGGGTGCAACTGCCATGCAAACGTCAACATTTTTAGCGCAATTTTCCAGCGGACAAAATTGCGATTGTTAACTCATGATTTCTGTTCTGTGCGTCTGTGCGCACC
>JAQIUW010000048.1:0-13175 GCA_034697105.1 Lithobius agilis | reverse complement strand
TAAAATAATTAGCTAAATAAGTTAAGTGTAGCCAAACTTTTGCGTGAAATTAAACTATTGTTTTGATAAAAAAGGAATAGTAAGTTTCCAATACAAGAAATTACTTTCTGCTCTCCTGACGATGTCTGTAAATATTTGGAGGGGGTTTGCAGGCATCTCATTTCGTTATGAACCAAACTCTTTTGTTGATCAGGCGATGACGGAAGTTGAACAATGAAGATAGTCGAAGAAGTAGATCGCTGTGGCACAAATAGGGGCAGTGATATGGAGATAAAAGTTACAATTCTGAAAGAGCCGACCCATGTATTCATGTCTTCTTTTTAAAATTTTCATTGTTTTACATTTCATTTTACCATTTTAAATTACCGCGCCATGACAATCAGCGCGTTGACTTATCTGTTCCATGCGCCAAACTGGCGGTCGCTCGCTTTAAATCAGAAATTGAGCCAAGTGCCCCTTGTGATTTCTATTGTTTGGGTGCCCACAACAATTGCATAAAAAAAAACTGACTCCACAAAAACAACGAAAGGATTAATAATTTCCAGTATGTGTGATTGGGTATGGAAAAAATTATGAAATTAAGTCGAAATTTTAAAGAAATGCCAAAGCCAGTAAACGTTTGCCAGATGCACTGAATTTAAGCACGCTAAAGAAGGTGATGTTTCAGCATGCACAGTATCCTGTGACTGTGAGTAAACGTCTGTGCCCAGTATCTTGCCAAAGTTTACACACCCTTTAGCTACCGGGCACACAGTTTTAACTCGTAGAATTTTGTGCATGCTGAAACCGTGCCTCCTCTAGTGCGCTTCAGTTCAGTGCGCACTAGAAAAGTTTACTGTCTGGCCTAAGTTTACTAATTCTGGCATTTCATAAATTTTTCCACTTAATTACGTATTACAATAGCATGAATTTTTCTCACTTCACTAAGCCTCCGTTTATGACTTTTATGAGAGATTATTTATGCTTAAATGGAAGATTACGTCAGTTTACTTCCTAGTAAAATAGATTTAAGGTCTATAATTTCACCTTGGTCACAATCCACTCAAGTTTTACATATTTATTTACCAAATAGCCTCAGGCTGGCTACAACATAATAGATATTACGACGACCCAAGCCTGATTATTTAAATCACATGTCGTTCACTCGTTGCTCCAAGTTGCTCAAATCAATACAGATAACAGACACAACCATTTTAAATTAATTTCTGGACTTGAATGTCTTTTGCGTGCAATGAATCAAACTAACATCATTTGGATTGGAAATCTGCTATTGTAGTGATTTGAATTTACATTTCTTTTTTGGCCTTCATTTCTCTTCGGCCAAACTAAACGAAAAAGCTCTTGCATATATTGACACAATCACCTCACATTATATCATATGGTGTCAAAACTGTGACGGATCTGTCTTTTCGATTCAGTTATTTTGTGTGTTATACATGGTTCGCACAGGGTCAAGAAAAAAAAAATCAAGGACTTCAAGGACTGGTAATTTTCATTTTCAAGGACTTTTTAAAGAATATCTAATAAAATACTAATAATCTAATAAATGAGTGTCCACAGAATTTCGGCACGCCAGACGTCATTCTTAACCCAGGTTTTTAATGACTTGTTATGTAAATTCGAACTAATTAATGGATTTTCTTATTGACGACTATTGCTTGATACTTTATCTGGCTTCGTTACTTTGGTAACAAAATTTTCCATACAAGATGTAGAACTTATAATTCTATGGCCTATGGCATCAATGTGCTTCTCACCTTTTATATGGCTGGTCAACGCTGCCTCTCCCATATTAGCAACGCTAAACGATTTTAAGCATTACTTGCATCTTGCTGCATGAATATGTTTATGATCAGGCAATAACCAATCGGCATACATAGAATTTTCTAGCCAGGCTTCGTTAAAGTTACACTTCCCCATATCGAAAGTGAAACCTTTCGCCGATAAAACATCATGCAGCAACCCATCGGAACGCACGAGCACGAATGCCAAAGAAGAGAAATTGTCTTTACTCAGACACTTGTTTCCAAGCGGATTGAAATTTCAAACTCAGCAAGGCTAGACCGGAAGCGGACAACGAACAGGCTACTATCACCACACATGCGCACACGAATATATCGTCTGGAGACGCGTTGGGAGACAGGACTGCAGAAGCGCTGTATCTATTTGGATACAACCAACAAATGAGGCAATAAGCGATCAACGGTGGCTGCGCAACTGTAGGGGCCTGACTTTTTTCCTCGTTGGCTGGGTACATTTGAAAAGTAAAAGGCTGCATCTATCCGCTACGGATGAGCATTTTCGAGGCGGACAGTCCACTAGAGTAAAACATGATCACAGCGACAAAATTTTGAGGACAAACAACCACTTGACCTTTAATTTCAAGCACTTTCAAGGACCAAACGTTTATTTTCACCAAAATTCCAGGTTTGCCTTGATTTTTTTCTAACCAAATTCAAGCACTTCCAAGGTTTTCAAGGCCCTGTGCAAACCCTGGATGGATTAAAAAAAAGAATTGTGCTTTATAATTTATTTGAATACTAAATTCCTAACATTTGATAGTAGCTATATTATTTAGGACTAATTAGTTAGTGATATAAGCCTTAGATGACGTGGATGGTTAGCTGCTCGAGTGAATTGCAACTACGGTTCTTCATGGATAACGGACTTTACGTCAGGGAAACGTGTTATTCTGGGCCAGAAAAATGGCTTTGCAAATAGGAATAATATTGATTCAGTTATACTCTTCTTAATCAGGGATACAATTCGACTGGACACATTCCATGACGGCTACGGTCCCGTGTGATTAGCTCTGCACTCCTATCATTGTAACAGCCCATAGATCAGGGCACGCCTAATGCTTAAGATAGTGTTGGATACATGTGTACAACTTGCATGGAAAGGTGAACACTTTCAGAGTGAAACCATCATGGCGAACTTCCGAACGTATCTAGGCGCGGCCCGACGATACGGTACAACTCGACCAGTTGATGGTTCACATTCAAGTACACCTAACAAACCAATGCACACCGCCGCAACGCTATCTAGACAGCCATTGTTGTACCCACGACAATACGACGCATCTTCCTCGTAGAGTTGCTGTGTGGCGCCACCAACTACGACACAACACCCTCGCAGCGCCCTCAGAGGAAGAAATCTCGCCCCTAAATAAATCGGCTAACCATACTTGTAAATACAAAAACAATTAAATGACTTTCAAATGACTTACGTGAATATAAAAATTTGTATTGGCAAATTAGAAAAACGGCAAAGCGTGGTTGTCATCCCACGGGCCCTTGACATAACTTTCAAAAGGACTATTGAAAGACTCAATTCAAGAGATTGACTTCATGTTAAGTCGAGAATAAAAACTGGAAAGTTTGGGAGGGGGTGTAGGCTTTGTAAAGATGTTTGCGACCAGGTGCTCGGAAGGCACAAACAGCAGGCACACTTGGCTGAAGCTCACTAAGTCTCGGATGTAAGAGCTTGCGGCGAACGTGTTTAGTGGCAGAGTAAGGTTTTCAGTGGTGGACATCGAAATGAGCGCCTGATTGTCGACGGCAATAGGAGGGAAGATCATTAAAGCCTTCGACAACTTCGGAACACAAATCAATGGCCCACACCACCTCCTTACAAGCCTATGTCAGCGCAAACATTTCGCTTTCCGCTGAGCTTAAGGCAACGAGCTTTTGCGTTTGTGTCTTCCATGCAATCAAAGCATCGCCCACATAAAGTACATAGCCGTTGAAACCCCTCGCGCCATTAATCACAGACCAACTAGCGTCGCTTTCGGCTCTGAGGGAAGCGACTTCACATTTAGCTGAAAAATGTAGGCCTAAATTGCGCATACCCTTCAGATACTGAAGCACCCATTTCAGAGCGGTGTAGTGCAAACGTCGGGGGGCCGACGCAAACCTAGAAAGACTAGTTACCGCAAAACAAGATGTCTGGCCGCACCGCGCCACAAGGTAGAGCACATACCCTAGGAATTACTGAAATTGTGTTGGATCTAACAGTGGACTGCCTCCAAAAACTTCGAGGTTACGGTCGGCTGGAGTGTTAACAGGTCGACTTTCTGACAGGCAAAATTTCCCCAAACGTTTGTCTATATATACCCACGTTGGTGGAGGTATATTCCTTCCCGTTCGAGTCCATTACTATTTATTTATGACTATTTATTTTTTACTCCACCCTAACTTGAGAGTTGCCGTCTTGCTGACCCCTCTACTTCATGCAGCGAAGCTAATTTGCATTGAACGCGTCTTTTTCTCACCTGCTACACGTGAGGCCGTGGGCACGCGTCTGCTGCACGCTCCTCCCCTCCACTACGGGCGGAGATGGTCTGGGTTGGCGATTTTTGCACGATTTATATAGGAGGCCCACAGTTCATCCTGCATATGCTAAACTTTAGCTTAACAGTATTACATTTGCACGATTGGTATGGCTTATTACAGATATAACGATGTACTTAGACTCCAAGCCATAACGTAACTTATGTTTTCCCTATGTTACCTAATGGCTTTTTGTCAGTGTCCGTCATGCAGTTAAGCCGACAAGTGCTTTTCTTATCCCCGTAATAGGCCTACATGGACGGGCCATTTTTTTCAGTTCGCGTTGAATTGCTGATTAATATTCCTGCGTTTTCCTCTAGGTGAAAACAACTAAGCTGTTCCGTCTACCTTCTCTGCCTGCCTGCAACCTAACATTATTAAACTATACAGATTTTTCAAAATGGGGGCAGGGATTTACAAATTTTGCGCATTTAGCATGGGAAGGGCTAGGTTCACGAGCCTTTAGTTTGTGTCGAAAGTTACCCTTTACTACTGTCGATTGCGAAACTTTCAGTGCATTTGTGTGTTTACCCTCAACTTTCTGTATCGTCGTTTATAAAGCCAGCATAATTTTAACCAGTGAACTGTGCATTTATTACGTATTAGATCCTAACAACGTCATAAATCTCTTAGCGGTGGCAGTAACAAACGTGTTATCTGGTGCATTGATTAGGATTCCGACGATCTCCGTATAAACTAATTTCCGTAGTAGAACACATCAACAGCTTCGTTATACCAATGGGCCAGTGGTGTTCTTTACGACTGGCAACAGTTAGTGGGACTAAGAAATTTAACAGTTGTGGTGGTGTGGACACCCCAACGTTATGCTGCATTATCGTTAGCCGGTTGGTAAAGAAAAACAGGTTGCGTTTTATTATCTCGTACATTAAAGTAACCATGTAGGACATGAAGCTTGTCGAAGCGTCAACTTTAGGTGACAAAATACCGATGTACAATTCTTGGGAAGACGACCTCACGAATAAATTAGCGTAGAGTACTTTTTGTTATGGTGCTATTTCAAGCGTATAAAAATTAATATAAAGGTAGCCGTTTTAAACAGTATTTAGAGATAATCAAACACGTAGTCTCATTTTTTGTTACACGAGCTCGCGAATAATGCACAAAAAACCCATTGTTCCATTACATTGTTACGATTGCCATTGTCATTGCTGGACTTGGCCACTTTGCATATTTTCATCTTCTTGTAATGATTATAATTATTTAATTACCAAACTTTCATATTTAACATTAAATGAGTATTAATGCCAAAATAAGAGACTGAAACAAGAAGCAGTAGTTTAAAACAAAGCCGAAAGTGATCAGCGAAAAAAATACTCTGATATCTCTTTTGATTCCTCAGATATGGCAAGTACTCAAAACTGAGGGGGAAGTTTTGGGCATAATTTGTAGGGGGAGGTATCCGAAATAAGATGTAAAGACCCAAAATTCTTAAGAACTCTACTGATGGCCTTTAGAAACCTATTGGTAAAAGAATTAACATCCTACCTCTTTTGTTCCAGAAAAATAGCAAATCGGTGTAAATTTGTAGGGGGAGGTACCCAAAATAAGTGACGTAGAGACCCCAAAATTTTTTTATGGCTTAACATGGACTAAAGGAACCAATTGGTGAAAGAATTACCTTTTTACCTCTTTTGGTTCAAGATATTCTGCTCCTAAGTGTTAAGCCTACTTTGTAAGGAAAAGTATTCGAAATAAGTGACGTAGAGACTTCAAAAGCTTTTCAGTTCTCCGGATTAATGATAGAAACCGATTGGCGAATATTTTTTATAATCAGAGTAGCCATTCTGCACTTACAACCTATACAGACACACGGACATGAAACTTTTTGTTGTAGATTCATGTTAAAGGATACTGTCTTAAAACGTCTGGAAACTGAAAATAAGCAAAATTCGCACGATTTCAAGACTTCGGCTACCAATGGCACGCATAATTAAATAAAAATAATATGTATTAATCACACCTTTATTTAAAAACTCTCTTCTGCAGATGCGTTATGTAAGTAACCGGTTGCATTGATTATGGATTGCTTTACCACACATTTCTTTTTTCTACTTTATTGAGCCTTCATGACAGATTATTTTAATGCACAATGGAAGTTTACTGCTACTCAGAAAGATTTAAAGTTTAAAATGTTCATTGGCATCTAATTCTACTCTTTATTTATTTATTTTACATTCAGAAGCATTAGTCTAAGATTAGCCCGAGGCAGGCTGCAATGCTGAGATCTCACGACGACTCCTTAAGGTTTAACATTTGAATATTTAAATAACGTCGACTTGTTCAGTCGTCGCATTTTCTGCAAAGTAGCCAACGTACCTAAATCGGGCGAGTCCATTTCGGTGCATCGCAGAGACGTTCACTCCCAAAAGACCCAAAAGCTATCTGGGGGGACCTGGTACATTTACTTTTTATTGGACGACTGTACATCCTACATTGCCAATTAATCAGAAATTTTAAGAAAATTAGACTGCTCTTATCTCTAACGGCAATGATTAACAGTACCGGTAATTCAACGGTAGCAGAAAAGCTAGTAGAGCGCCCTGACATGTCCAGGAAACTACTGTGACCCGTATGTAACTGGTATCACTATAACCTGGTAGCAGTTAATTTGCAGCATACTGGTCACCAACCTGCTCATTTTCCAACTCATTTTTCAACCTGCTCATTTTCCTGCTCGTATGGGCATGACTTGTAAAGCTCTACAGAAAAGTTTGAGAGTTAGCTTATTGTACTTCATTCTTAAGCAAGCCATGAAACATATGCCATGAATTTTATCTCTATGAATGCTCTATGAATTACATTAGTTGCATCAAGATACATTAAACATGCATTATGTGACTATTTAGTTGCTCGTTAAATCTTTACCCGAAAAAAAGTTGGAGAGAGGGAACAAATCCTTTTTAGAAGAAATTTGGTGCCCGGGGCTCGTGCCTACCCTCACCTTCCCCTAGTTACGGTACTGTTAAAAACATTTATGCGTGACGCACTTTACCACTACGCAGATAAGAGCTGAATTGTGTATTGACGCCAATTATGTCTTCGAGAAAAAAAGATAAATTATAATGTTCCTTTACATCATACGAATTTTTGAACGCTTTCAGGTATTCTTCGTAAACGTTGGTAACAAGAACAATGGCTATTCTCATGGACTTTGAGAACGAATTTCCCCCTTTAACTGCGGGTGGGCTAACTTACGTCAAGCGGCAAATTAGGTTTGCTTCGAAAATGGAGGCAAGCAGTATCACATTTCTTTTGATCCAACTATTCTTTGTACTGCGCATTTTTGCCAGCCAGACAGTTACATACGTTCTACAGCAAGACCTCAAGTGCCGATTAACTGCCAAAATGGTGGCTCGCCAATTCCCAGAAGGAAGTATACAAAGGATAGTGCTGACATCTTTGGCCGAAAAAGTGAATGAACGGTATTCTTCTCAGCTCTCTCACGTGCTGAATCTGAAATCTTTGCTCAGAGGGGTAAGTTTATTTGATGTCGGCTATTTTTTTTTAGCAAAACCCTTGTTAGGGGCACGTTGCTGTACAGCATACAGTATATTCGTAGTTGGCAGTGAACTACACGATTTGTTGTGAAAGGCAAGGTTTTCGCAAAATAGATTACTATCATTTTCTGCTGTTATCTGTACATTGACAAACACCACAAAATATGAGTAATAATAGGGTCCTGTTATCTGACTTTTTAATGTGTTGAGTAGGGATTATAGTGCCTCTTTCATGGTTTAGCAGCCTTTCAAACACGAAAACAATAGTATGGTCGTGAGCGCGATCGGATCGTGCCATGCCCACCCTTAAAGTTGCGGGCATTTGGTTGATAGTCGCGATGCCGTACGTGTGTTCGTGGTAGGCCCTTATACTGTATTTTTTTTTTAAATAAATTTGAAAGAAAGGGAAGTCCCATTTTGTTTTCTGAAACTATCGTCCTTTTAAGAGAAAAAAATGAAATGGTAATAATGTTTTCAAAGTACCGTAAGTTATATTTTTTGAAGGTAGCCTAAAAAAAACAGTTCTTTGTATTTTGGTCAATATACCAGTAGCCTAATAAACATACGGGTTCCCGTTCCTTGCATTAAAACTTAGAATGAAAAGCGTGCACGCAATGAGGGAAAGTTGTTCTTCGTTACAGGTGTGACGGAGAGTGTACGTAATGTATAGAGGTTAAGGTTGTTTTCCAAAATACAGTCAAAGTAAAATTCGAAGTAAAAGCGAGGAAAGGGAATTCAGTGGGGACCGTTTTTTTTTTCAATTTGATTAATGAGAAGTAGGCAAGTGAAATATTAGTGAGAGAGAAAAAATTGTTTAGAAGTAAACGAGAATAAAACTATTCAGATGTTATGTTAAAAGATGAAAGGAAAGATAAGAGAAAAGGTTTTAAAAGCTTTTCTCTTAACTTACCTGTGAGATAACGCTTGACACTTGTCCCCATCTGTTAAGGTTTTTTTCTTAGACAAGTTAACAATGACACTACGTGAAGGTAGGTCGTACACGTCATCGCTCACTCATGATTGCCATTAAGAAAATAAAGGTCGAAAGGAGTGGTTTTTTTTTTGTAAAAGCAATCGCAGAATGCTGCAAGAGTTTTTTCCGAGATTCTTCTAGCATAACTACCCGGTGGTAGCAAAGATATAGAAATTTGTTCGAGTCATTTTCTGTTGAATTGAGGCTCGGATAAAAACAGTCGGAAGTATTGTTTAACAAATTAAGCGACGTAGCATCATTCGCTATTTTCGTCTTCAAACTCTTGGAAGTTTTAATGTACAGACTCCATAGTCAGTCCTCCAACGACACAATATAGAAAATATTAAGCGCATTGGCTGCAAATGTTACTGTATGACAAAAGGTTAAATATGTACGTTTTATGGCTCTTAAAATGTTATTTCGTGGAGATGGCCATAGAAATAAAAATAATCGCCAATCCCCCTCGTAAGGTCAAAATAAATTGCCTCCAATGCGATCCGGGTTTAGAAATGGGATCCAAGTTAACCAAGGCTTGCTTGGTAGTAATTTTCGGCAGTTGGTCGAACGCGTAAACGTTGCCAAATTGAGGACCGAGGCGTCTGCTAGTTTTAAACTTTTAAAGATGCGCAGTTTCTTTTTATGAATCTTAAAATGTTATTTGACGGAGGTAAGCCATAGAAATCAAAATAATCGCTCGGGTCCCTCGTAGGGTCAAAATAAATCGCCACCAATACGATTTGGGTTTAGAAATAGAGTCCAAGTTAATGATGTAGGCTTGCTTGGTAGTGATTTTCGGCAACTGGTCGAACGCGTAAACGTCGTCAAATTGAGGACCTAGGTGTCTGCAGTTTTGCGGAGTTAAGTCGTCAGTGTCATGATTAAGGGCAAAGGAGACCTGTCCGATTTTTTCTAAGTCATACCACTTATGGTGACATGTCAAATTTTTCTAACAGTCTAATATTTGTATAAAACGACTTTAGGCGTGTTTAGTTTTAAGACAGTCTTCCGTATCATATGCAAAGCCAAATTGACAGTTTCTGATTACCATGCATCATTAAACCTTAATGACACTGATCACTCCTTAAATAGCTGGTTACGCCAAAAACTAGAGAGCTGTGCCTCTAGCAAAATCTTTGTATGTTATATGGGAGGACCGACAGATTAGGCTAGCTTCCCACTTGCTTCGAATAACGATAAATAGCTGTTAGCGTAAAATTATTATTAATAAAGCCTGGACGCAAGGGGACTGCAGGCAACAGTTTTCCTTCCACGAGAAGCGATAAATAATTTGCGTTGTAGTGTTTAAAATTGGAATAATTTTCGTATGGTCTCCATTGAAAGCGGGTTTAAACACTAGTCTGATAATACGCAGGATTGCCAAGTTGCCCAAGATCACGTTGTCGAGAGAGCCTTGGTGATTATCTTTAGGAATGAGAAAAGTTTTTATGTCAACTCTATGCAAACGGTATTTGGCGTTACTTTGTTGCAAGGTTTGACTATGGCCCACCAAATTGATGGGAATTGGATAACTTCTAATGAAGAAAGAAGCGCGACTACGTGGTATGTGGGGTTGGCCACCAAACAAAAAACACTCTCGTTTCGAGTTAATTTTATGTGAAAATCCATGTTTTTGAGAAACGGACATTGTTGATGAAACAAACCTAAGTGAAATCGTCCTGATAAATCAAGTGTGTTACTCAATTTCTATGATTGGCACATTTTATCAAACTATTACTGCGAATGGGTACCATCTATAAACTATACTGATGACGGTATAAGTATATGGATAAACATGTATCACTACAGCGGCGACGATAATACGGCCTTGAGAAAACTCGCTACACTTTAGTCCCACATTTTAGTCGACTGTCCCGTTCATCAATTTTGTACTTGTTGTTGTGGTTCCCCTGGTGATCTTGCTTAGTTACTAAGCGATTGTTCTGAGCAGCTGCGGAAGGTTCTCAGGTTTTTAAAAATTATCAAGCTTTATACCGCTTTGTAACTTCATTGTCTTTAGGCTTTTTGCCTTTTAAAAAATCATCATCTTCATCACTGTTTTCTTTTTCTACTCATAATTTACATTGGTATAAGTTTATTTAGGCTTCTGTGTTTTGCTGTAGACCACAAATAACCTAAGCTGTTGACGTGCCCATAAAACCTTATTCCTACTACTACTACTAGAAAACTCGCACTACGTGACCGTGAAAAGCTACCAGGACTGCATTTTCGATGAGAATGCGGATCTTACAAGCGATGCAGCGAATACGCCATCATGGATTGCTTTTTTCTCCTACTTGGGTATAGTCTATATCGTAATGCTTACACAAGTTGTATTATGTCCGCTTCCACAGTTTAACTCAACAAACGACCGATTAAAAAAAAAAGCCACTTATTTCAGCAGGCAATAGAATACCAATACCGTTTTGAGTCCGCAAGGTTTCTGCCTGTATGAAGAATCCGATTGCTATTCAACGTTGGTAAAGACTGTAGATTTTTCGGGCGCTGATAAGGAAGGCATTAAGGCGCGATGGCCATTTATGAGAAAATGTTGTCAGTTTTAAAGTTGTGAATAGATTTATATAATATATATTATTTTTTCAAGAAATCTTACTTTTGCGAGGTTCCCAGTCGAGCCAGACTACAGCCTTGATGCATGCAGTTTTTTGGGGTTGTATGTGTGCTGGAGTAAAAACCCAACACAGGAATGAACAATATCGTTTCCGGTTTCAAGTGTACGGTTCTGTCGATTGCCATGCACATCTGAGCTAAATTCATTAAATCGTGAAACGGGAGGCAGAGGTTAGAATTTCCTTCATCTATTCATCATACCGCAAAACCGCCTGCATCAGAATCAGTAAACATAGGAATCACAATATTTCACCAACTCGGTCTGCATCACAAGCGTGACATTATTGTCATGTGCTACTGATGCTAATCCATGAATTTGTTGAGCAGCAGGTTTCATGTCGTCGGGCCCCAAAAAAAATGAGGCTCTGCGATGGACGATGCATAGGCTCGATTCCGAGGAAAATTAAAGAAACGAGAAAAACAGTCGTCAACATGCCTAAAATGAAGGCTTCTGGGAGCTTCGATAACGGTAACGGAAGAAAGCAAAAACCATCGACCAGTTTACCGCCTTCGATAGTTGCGTACATGGTTTTAGGACCGTTATTGATCATATGAGTTGTTGCCAGACTCTCCATTGAACCACGAAAATAAAACTGGACCCGTATTCATTATGGGCGAAGAAATCATGCTTTTATGATAATGAAAGGTTTCAAAAACGCTTTGTACAAAATTTCATCTGTAGGATTAACCGTTGTGTAACATTCCCTTTAGTATTATACTGTTTAACATTATAACGATGTGGTGTACTTTTAAAATACTGAAATCCCACCACTGCAAATCAGTTGTAACGTAGTGTACTATTTAGTATCACTAATCCTAACCACTGAATACAAGTTATACTAAAGTGGCTGCAATAATGCTTACTAAATCTACCACTATTGATGTCTATGACAAATAATTATGAAACAAACAAAGCAAACTAATGCTATTTAACGTTAACGACAACAATTTACGCTGCAGGGTAGCAAGCCACCAGTTGATGTTTTAACAATCAACACTAAACTTAAATGCTGTAAGCCCACGTTAATAATTAAGGCTAGCATAAACACAAGATTTAATAATATACTTATAGTTAGAAATTAACCTTCAAATTTCGAGAAAAAACATACGTTTATTACAAATTATTGCTGTTGATTTTACACCTTAATGTAAAATGAATTACCAAACTATTAATCCAGATGTACAGTTAAGTAAACTATCATAGGCTACTGCCTCATTAATTTATATGTTAAAATTACATGATACAAACAGTGCCTTATGCATACTCCAAACCCCAACTTATCCAACAAAGTCGATGTGGAAAGTCTTGTTCTTTTTTAAGCTGCCCATCCTTCTGCATGGCCTTGACGGTCGGTCCAACTTCATCCATTATGTTGTTGAAGAGTTGAGGCCCATTGAAGCATAGCAACACGCTGCTTCTTGACCAAAAACTTGGATTGTACTGTCTTTGTTTCAGGAAACGAGGGCTTTATATACCCTGAGGATTCGATGTTGCTCACATCTCCTCTGACCTTCGAATGTAAGGCCTTCTGTGACGTCATTTTCACGGCTGCAGGCAAAGCTGCTCCAATTGGCCATGTCCCATGACTTCCTGATTGGCTGTTTCCTACAGCGCCCTTACATGTATTGAGGGAAAATGGCAACTTACATAATAATAATAATAATAATAATAATACTTTATTTTCAAATTACAACTTATTGCAATCCTCGAATCTGTTGCCAGAT
>JAQIUW010000047.1:0-13267 GCA_034697105.1 Lithobius agilis | reverse complement strand
GGTCAGGTACCCGGGTCCGATCCGGTGCAAATCTCAGCTGTCCGGGTCCGGTAAAATGGGGTCCGGTCGATCCCTAGTCCAGAGTTTTGTTTTCCGTTCCAGTTTAATGAACTTTAAGTTGAATTTTGTTTTGCTTATTGCCACGTTAATTATGGAAATCATAATTATGGGGTATAAGGTCTGTAGTCAAATTGAATTTACCACAGCCTTCTGTTTACTAGAGTGAGAGAGGATTCTCAATGACCTGGAGCCATATTGCCGTTATTGTACTGATTATATTGTTGTAATTTTATTGGTAGTATTGATTTTTTATTTTATTTCAGTATTCTTCAACACCGAGCCAATCAAAGTTTCAATCGTTCTCTGCAGACGTCGCAAATCGTAGAGGAAACGCATAGTCACGTTGTCAAGAATTTTGGGGTTCCACTTCCAGTGCTTGTCACCGAAGTGCTCACCATTGCAGACAGTAAGCACAATCTCTTTAAAAAATATTATTGGTTTTCAAGTTAACTTGACTGGACTGGCTAAACCCTTCTATTTCCATATCGCTATTATCGGTGATTAAACTTTGTATGATATTATATTATTATTTGTTCGGAGATCCTAGGATTTTATTAGCATTATCTTTCATAGTTTATTATGGAACACTTACATTTTTAACTGTTTAATGGTACGTCACACTGTATGCCTCACTGCCATGGGAATTTTATTTCATCGTAATTAAAATCTTCATCTAATCTGTATTCAACTCTTTATTTATGCCTTGACAATTCTTATGTTTTTACTTTGGCATCCTGGGGTCTGGTCTCAAGTTTTTATTCTTCTTTTTAATCGATTTGCTATTAACCCATTATGTTTCAACATAGTTTTTGAGGACAGAGCACATTAACTATTTTGTTGCTATTAGATTAGGTATTTTGATAAAATGTGACGTAAATAGTTCAGACAACTAAATAAGCTTACCGTACGTTGTAAAATGTTACATGCATAAATAATTTATTTGTTTTTTATTGCAATTTCTTTTTAACTTTAGAATAGATTAATAGGCCTACCACCTATATTAGCTTGACATTTCTTTTGCTGTGGGACTACCAAGCAGGCCTAAGCCTCCCCCACCCATAATTTAACATAGAAACATTGGAAACTGGTAAAATATATAACACTGTCCTCTTTTGAGGATGGTGGGACATCGAGGCCACATAAAAAAAAAATCGGTTCGTGCAGATTATAATTTTTTTGTATCTGTCGTACGCTGACGTGGATTAGAGGCGTGAATCTTGGGAATAGTTAGATTAATAACTTAGTGGTGACTTCTATCATGACAGCTTAAGCGTAAAATCATGAGCAACTAGGCTTTGTTTGCTGACGCTAGTTTTATTCGTCATGGCCAGTGGCCTGCTGGCCACTCGAAACTGGGTCGCTTCCCATCCGACGGTATTTACATGAGTTTAGTGTATAGCGGCTATATCAGAGTTTTCGTCCAACACACTCCGCTAACCTAATGTAACATGTGCATTGAAACAGGTGTATAATTGTATAACTACTATAAAAATACTTGGGTAAACATAATATGCAGTAGGAAACTTACATGTTCGTCGTTTCGATTTCACGGCCCAAGTGCCGAACACAACATGGCGTTGTGTATTATACAATAAGTAACCATAGACAGGAAAGCAATTGTTACAGTACAAAGTACATACCCGTTCACAAAACTAGCTGCGTACTAAGTCTATTGTTACCTTGCCTTCATCGCTGAACCGCATACTGATCTCTACACGAGCGTGGTCGAAGTACCGATGGAAATTTCCTACGACAGTATCAATAGGCCTATTTGTTTTTACAAACCGTGCATGTTTATTACTACTGAAAAAATAAATACCTACTCTGCACATATTAAAATTGCATAGCGTTCCGCCAAACTGCTCTCACGACTGTGTAAAAAGCTTCTCTTCGATAACAAATGCGACAGCTTAATCGAAAACGAAAACTACACTAACGATATCCACCAACGTCCCTCCACCCATTGTCATACCATCATTGTTTGGCCGCCGTCTTTCCCCCTCTGTTCGTTTCCTTTTTCGTTCCGTCCGCTATTAGCGCGCAGGAAAAGTTTTTGGCTCTCAGTTTTGAGGAATTTGTTTCAACTTGCTGAAGTCAGCGTCATCGAAGGCGTCAAGCAAAACAGCAAGGAGAAGGTAAGCATCATGTGGGCATTTCACAAATCCGGCCGATCCAAATTCATTTTGTAGATCGTGTCGGAAATGGGATTTTTTTAAAGCGCCGTCTACGGTTTGCAATAGCATCCCGCCGGAGGTGTTGGATGGGCTGTTGGCGTCGGCAGAGAAGACGGTGCGGAAGAGTCAACAGAAAGAGCGCCAAAAGCAACGGCAAGCACAAGAAACAGGTGGGTTTGCATGAACAGAAGTCGCCTATAATAGATTTATTTGTATCTCCCATCCCCACGGCTTCCCACCCAATTTTGCACCCAGTTCATTAAAATTTTGAACATGTAAAGACGCTACGGGCGGTGATTGGGTTGGTGATGGACAGAGGTCAGTAGACTCATATGGCGCCCTGAATACTCCGTCACGGCGGCAGACCGAGACGATGGGATTGCGGCTGGGAGATGAAGGTTCTGGGCCACGTTGACCGGAAAAAGGAAGCATGAGAGTAGCCGCTGCGGATCATACACTGTCGTCCTCGTTGACCGTTAGCAATCGGTCCCGAGCGCCAGCAGTCGGGACTCGTTGGTGGTGTTGACAGAATTGCAGGAGGGCGGCAGCACGACAAGGTGGCGCAGGAGGCGGTGCAAGTGAAGGCAGTAGCGGACGCAGGAGTTCTTGCAGCGGTGGCTACTTTTGTGCGCCAAGAGATGGGGCGCTGCAGATGAAGATGGATCTGATGTTAGCAGCGTTGCAGCTGTCGACGTATACAGCTCAATCGCACCAGCAAGGCGATATTTTGCAAATTTCACAAACCGAGATGCTGGAAGAGTTGGCGTACGACGCTGCACACAAGGCCGGCTCTGCGCGCACGTCCAACGCTACGCGTATGATAATTCCCACAATCATCCTCCGATAACTCACAACACCGATTGCAGTTTCAGGAGTTTAGTCACAAGACTCACACATACACGTCCGTACTCCATGACAGTCAGCAAGGAATGGCCCCTCGTTCGTGATGGGGAACCCCGTAGAAGGCAAGCAGTGGCGTGTCGCTCTCTACCACCGGTGGCGCCATCTCGGCACGGGTAGAGAGCACACAGACATGTTACATGCTCCCCTCCGCCGGATGTGATGGCCCCATCGCTGACCGGAACCAATACAATCAAACAAAGTCAAATGTTACACAGCCCAACAATGTAGCAAATGCACATTCGTCAAAGTTCTCAAGGTGTACAGCACCAGTCCGCTGCAAACAAACCCAAGGTAAAACCAAAATCCTAACGGTCAGAGATCCACTACACAAGTCATAAGTACAATACCAGTACAGAAAAGCAGAAAAATCCTATTCAACAAGACAATGTATAACCATGTCAAACTCAGATTACCACTAGACATACAAGAAACCATAGCGTAAACAATTCAAATGGACAATTCACATGCCGGAGTAAAACAAATTAACCAGTATGGCTACCCCTATCTAGAGCCAAAAGTCCTGCATGACTTTATCAAATAATACTAAAGCACAATGGGATAACTCAAATTACCCAACATCTACAACCAGTTCTAGCCTAACCACAGTTGTTCACCAACAAGCACTATAAACAATAAAAAATCACAGAACACCAGTGACTGAACATCAATTCAATGCATACTACATCAAAACACTGACATAAAAATGTTAACACCCAAATAACTAGTGAAACACATGTTTAACAACACAAATCAACATCAACTGAAAAGTATAAAAGTAATCCCCTATGGATAACCCCTCCCCGGTGTAAAATTTCTGTATGTAATATCAGCACACAACAGAACTCCAAACAACAACCACCAACAACCACACAAACCATTCACAGCAAACAAACCCAAGCAATACCACTCCAGAGCCGCAAACCCCACCACCAACCTTCCCAAGCCAGCAGGTCCAACAATCCCATCACGGTCTCCCATAGAGCAATTAGTGATGACACATAAAAATGGGACCAGTCTACCTAAAACAAATTGGAATGCAGTCGACATACAACACACTACAGCATACGCAACACAACAGATAAATCCGTGCAAAAATTTGTGAGCCGTAGTTGCCACACAATACATAAACCATGCATAATAATAACTTCCCCCAGACAGTGACGTCTACAGTTCAATCGCACCAGCAAGGCGATATTTTGCAAATTTCACAAACCGAGACGCTGGAAGAGTTGGCGCACGATGCGCGGAAGGTGGTGCACGACGCTGGATTGTTGGATTGTGACATTGGACATGTTACAATCCAACATATAAAACGTAATTTTGGTAAAACAACACAGTAAGATAGGCTACCATCGTGCATAAGTACCAAACACCAGTAAATACCACAACTTCCCAATACCACATCTCAACAAAAGCAACAGACTACACAAGTCAAGAAAATGTAAAATTGAAGACAGCACTAACTGGCCTGCAACAATCCAAGTCAACTAAACTCCACAAAATATTCAGCAACAGCCTTACATATATCTTGTACACAAGCATGTCCAAGGGCATTGGCTCCACAGGAACTCCTAAACCTTGTGCAATTTATTAAAATCAGCCAGGTCTGTAACTAGAGCATTCCCATAGCAACTTGACTTGCAACAATTCTTTTCCTGGTTTGGCCCACCCTGTACTAAGTCAGTACCCTCTAACATTACCGTCAAAAGAGTAAATACAAATGTTTAAGTTTAGTAATGACTATAAGCAAAACTTCCCAATATGTTGTTCCCAACACAACACAGTGTAACACTTCCCAACACAGTGTAATAAAACCCGTAACTGGACAGTCATCATGTAAAAGCACTTGCCAACCAAGGCAAAGCACAAACATTAAGTTACGGTTACATTAAGCAACAGTTACCGTTTACACGTGTAACCGTTGCGACCACTAAGACTACCTGAAATCTCCTACTTCACCAAAAGTAGAGCACAAGAAGTAGCATTGCCAACCAGTCAAACCATAAGTAGACACCAAAATACATAACTACCAACCAACGTACTGGCAACCCGCCAGCACGCAACAAACTCGCATCCTAGCTAACAATGAGCATAAGCAATACTTAATAATCTAAGACACAATGAGCTTAGACACTGCTCAATAAGCTTAAACAATACCCAATAATCAATAAGCTTAAACAATACCCAATAATCAATAACAACCAACTAATAAAGGCATAAACTTTTTGTGTTAGTTTATATGTTTTACGCTTTTTTGTTTGTTTGTTTTTTAAGTTTACCCAATAACTGCACAACGTTTGCTGACGTCTTGCGTCACCATTACACCAAATTGCAACACAATTCGCAAATTGCAACACAACATTGCACACCAAATTGCAACACGAAATATAAAACACTCAAATTGGCACAATAGTTCGTGCGTAAGTTTATGCAAGTACTTGACCACGAAAACCTCAGTCTGGCATTCTCGTAGCTCTGCACACACACCACCTGGATCAAAAACAACACACGCAACACCAGAAGCAGTATATGCCCGCACTGTTAGGGTTAGGGATTGAGCTATGCACACCCATGCCTTCTCGTTAGCGTTATGTAGCAATGTTCGCTGGTATACCCAAGAACAAAGAAACACGCCGAAGCACCACAAAATATCCGACGACACACAGGAGAGAAGCCACTGAAGCGTACCTGAAGCAAACACCGGAGATGGACCACACAAGCGTGAAATCGTACACACTGGAGAGGGACCACACAAATGCTCTACATGACCAACGCTTGAAACTTCATCAATTTCAACACAAGCTTCTTCAGAAACGTACGTGGGCGATTCACCCGCATTATAGGTGCCCTCGCTGTCACCCAAAAGCCCGAAAAGCTTGCTCGGAAGTACATTTACTTAAAGCCACGTCAACGAGCTTGGTGGGACACACAGCAGAAAGACCACACAAGTGTGACATGGCAATGTCGGAGGAAACGGAAATCTCTGGCAAAAGTTTGTGCACACAAGTCGCCAACACTCATCAGAGACAACACTTAAGTGCGACATATCACAGTCGACAAGCTCACCGCACTCTGCATACTCAAACAAATCGTCATGCACCTCAACCGTTGCATACTCAATGGAAAAACCATCCAAATGTGAAGACCGATGCCCCGGCATTACGTCGTACAAGTACATGGGGTTAACTTCGGACAAGTCATCGTAAAAGCGAACAGCCGCACACTCCAATGAAATGTCATGCACATGTACAAAATCATAGTTTAGTGTACTTACTGTGCCAGAACTGACGGCGGTCACAGGATCAATAGTCGCCTCGTCCAACATGATCATTAGGTTGCTGCAACAGTCAGAAGCACAGCACTGCGTCGCCGACTGAGCAACATCACTCTCGAAGTAGAGATCAGCAGAACAGCATCCGCAGCAGCGTCAGGCACAAACAGAGCAGTCAACATTCTCCGAAGTAGCTGCAAGTTGCGTGTCCTCCGTAGTTTCCACCGAAATAAGGAGCTTCAGTATCCCGTACGAGCGCAACAGCATCGTGGCTCGTATAAGAAGGGCAATAGGCGCAAACGTTGTCGATGTCGTTCACGTCAACGCATCCAGGATCGCCCGCACTACTATCGACAGGCACCGGTGAAGTAGATTGAGCCACAACCGGCGTAGCGCCGTGTTCATCGCAATAGGAGAAGTGCGCTGCAGCGCGGCACTTGAAACAGCCAACAGCATCACGATCAAACACATCATGTAGCGATTCCAATTCGCTCGCCATGTCCACTTTGTAGATCAGCACTTCTGAAATACCGTCTTCTAAATCAATGTGATCATCGATAGACCATAGGGCGCTAGTTTTAGCCCTCACCTGCGAATCACAGCATCCAGTTTCTCCCGCAAAATTCCGAATTGCGACTACATCGTGTTACCAAGTGCAAAGGAAACTCGGGCAAAACCACCGGAAGAGCATGATAATCATACATTTCACGTTCCGTGGGGCAACCTGTTGGTATGAAAAAGGCATCACTTCATCCTCCGTATGGGTGCGCCTTGCACTTAGTGGGTGATTGACTTATCTTGTCTGGAAGTGAACCTTCCTGAGTGTAAATGGGCGTGGAGTGCACCTTGTAGTTATTGAGGTAGGCATCAATGCTAAAAAGTGTGATGGCTTTTTCGCAGCTAAAAGAATGAACTGCTCACGATGTCTTGTTGTTCAACCTTTATACTTATCATGTCAAGCTGGACTGGTATGTAGGTAGTTTGCATAAGGTGGCAAGTAAAGATAGGTGCACTATAATTGAACTGTGTCATTACTGAGTTCCTGAACTTTGTCAAAGCGGTTAGGCTTAATGTCCGCCGGGATTTCGGCTCGCAAGTTCCTACAGTACTCCCAACCTCTACTGCGTAAAAATCGTATGTCTAGCCCAAACTTTCAGCCCTTTAGCTAATAATACGTACTATTAACACAACAAGGTTATGGGCCCAGGTCACGTCGAGAACTTGGGAATTGCGAGTTTAGGACAGGAACGAGAAATTGGAGAAAAACCAAATCCATGATGAATGTGCGGTTCAACATACACAATTCTGCAAACACACAGAAGAGGTCCAAAAACTGCAGACCACAAATATTCTGCGATACTTGAAGACGGTGCCAATTTCTGCATGGAAGATAACTGCCAAATGACAATTGGATGAAGGAGTGCCAGAGATAGGCCACATGTCTGCGATGAATGTGGTACGACGTTTAGACGATTAACGTCGAATGTACTCGTCAAAGTGAATGACGGTAATATACAGGTAACCATCCATACAGGTAACATTTCAAAGAAACTGAAGTGGAGAAAGTTAGGTATGTGGTAGCTAACAAAGGATAATTACTACAGGTGTGACACAAATATCATGCACTGGTTATACGAGTTGTACAATTACACACGGGTGAAAAACCATATAAGTGTGATCGATGACAGGAAGTGTGTTGTGCATCTAAGATACATTTATTATACACACGGGTGAGAAACCATATAAGTGTGATCGATGACCGGAAGTGTGTTGTGCATATAAGATACATTTATTATACACACGGGTGAGAAACCATATAAGTGTGATCGATAAGATGAAGCTCATTGTGCATTTACTCAACAGTGATGTGTTGGAAGTGATAAATGTCATATGCCTGGATTCCCAAACACGAGTCATGCATGTAGTTCACGCATAAGTTGTTACACACGGGTGAGAAGCCATATAAGTGTGATCGATGAGATGAAACTCATTGTACATTTACTCAACAGTCATGTGCTGGAAGTGATAAATATCGTACGCCGGGATTCCCAAATACGATTCACGCAGGTGGTTCAAGTCAAAGGTGGTTGACATATACAGTGATTACACATAGGTGTGGAGGGAATTCATTTAACTGGTTATGATGATGAATGGTTGACAAATTTTATTTCAGTTTGTTAATTTTTTTAACGCAGCACTTAATAATTAATGAGGTGGACTATCACACGAGTGGTGTCACACTACGTTTTCCAAAGTTGAGCGATCTTAATTACCGATCCTGGAAATTTGATATGCGCATGTCTCTGTTGGAGAGAGGTTTGTGTGGATTTATTGACAAGGTAAAACCTGAAGTAGCCCCTACTGCTGAAGAGGAGGATCTACGTCCTGGAGCTAAAAGACAGTTCGAGTTACGAGAATCTCGAGCATTGGCCACCATTGCCCTAGGCCTGGAGCCTAGCTTAAAGACCCTGATATGCAATTGCACAACTGCAAGGGAAGCATGGGACTCATTGGCAGCTGTGTTCGAGCCGAAATCCAGAGCACGGACTGGACATTTGCGGAAAGAATTTGTTCTGCTAAAAATGGGACACAGCGAAACTATGGCCAAATATTTAGCTCGAGTGGAGAATTCGAAGAAGGATCTGGAAGATGCTGGGAAGATCGTAGCGGATGAAGAGATGGCATACCAAATGCTCTGTGGATTGCCGGCGGGTTGGGACTCAGTGATTGAAAGGCTGTATGCATTAGACGATGCCAGTTTCTTGCCGAGAGTACTGAAGGAAAACCTTCTCAACGAGTATGAGAGGAGACACCCAACAAGACCAGCAGGCACATACCAGGGTGCAGATGAGCACCTGACCGCTGCGAATGTCGGAGAATATCGGAATACCCGGCAAAATACCAATCGCAACAATGGTGGTAACCGTCGGAGAAGTGACAGCCTGCGTAGGAATCGAAGAGATTCATCAAAGAAGAGGAGCTTTCTATGCTATGAGTGTGGAGGGGAAGGACACTTCAAACGAGAGTGTCCAAGCAGGAAGAAACCACAAACCAGTGGTCCCATACAGCAAACTTCTGGTGGAAAGAAGGAAGTAGTATCCTCTTTCTTTGTCGAAGCACTTGTCACAGCAACTACCGAATCACAATGGTTGCTTGACACTGCAGCCACTAACCATTTTTGCAATGAACGTGATTGGTTCACGAAATATCGTGAGGTAAACATTAAACCTGCAGCATTAGCTGAGGGCACTTCACAAATTTGTGGTATTGGGAAGGTGCATCTATATGTATCAGTTGATGGGAAACAAAAAGAGATAATCCTTACCGATGTTATGTATGCTCCAAACATGCGAAGAAATCTAATATCTGGGGTGAAGATCTTCCAAAAAGGTCACCTTATCAACACAACTGATCAAGGGTTAATAGTGTCAAAACCTGATGGCACAAGGTGTATGGAAGCTAAATTTGAAGGACTATTTTTCATGGTGCATGCCAAAGTGAAAATGGAATCATCTTGTCACATGGTTGAAGAAGTATCCAACCAGGGTGAGAACCTTCGAAGCGAGACCCATACGTCAACCACCACCACGACGAGTCGGAAGAGACAAATTCGTAAGAAGTCGTCAAAACAGGAAGATAGTTCTTCTAGTAGCCCGAAGTCCGATATTATGATGTGGCACGAACGTCTTAGCCATATGAACTTGCAATCCTTGAGGAAGATGGTGAAAGACAAAAGAGTTCGTGGTGTTGCATCATTATCGAAAGACAATCCAGTATGTGATGCGTGTCGACTAGGAAAGTCCACAAAACATAAACATGTATCGATGAGTGAGCGTTGTACTGAAGAACCGCTTTCTCTGGTGTATGCGGATGTCTGGGGGCCAGCGGCCGTAGTATCTAATGGTGGAGCAAGATACTTTATTTCCTTCGTAGACGATTATTCTCGAAGATGTTTCATATATATAATGAAAACGAAAGATGAAGCCTTCTCAAAGTTCAAAGTTTTCCTCTCTCAGTCTGAACGCGAGACTGGAAAGAAACTGAAAAGACTGAGGACAGATAATGGAATGGAGTTCTGCGCTGGATATTTCAAAGAAGAACTTGATCGTCTTGGAATCAAAGCCGAGCGTACGAATGTATATAGCCCTGAGCAAAACGGTGTAGCGGAAAGGTTAAACCGTACTCTACTTGATAGCGTCCGGACTTTGCTTATTTCGGCTAAACTGTCAGCCGGATGGTGGGCGGAGCTCGTGTTGACCGCAGCTCATGTGAAAAACCACATAGCACATTCTGGGATAAATGGACATGTACCAGATGAACTGTATTTTGGTCATACGCCAAATGTGAGCTATATGAGGCGCATTGGATCATTGTGCTTTATACATGATGAACGACGTCCAAGAACCAAGTTACAACCGAGAGCACGTTTAGGAGTGCTGATAGGTTATGCTCTAACTACAAGAGGTTACAGAGTATGGTGTCCGGATGAAGAATTCCGAATACGTGAAACCCGCAGTGTTACCTTCGATGAGAAACGTAATG
The DNA here is from genome assembly GCA_034697105.1 of Lithobius agilis. Lineage (NCBI taxonomy): Eukaryota > Metazoa > Arthropoda > Chilopoda > Lithobiomorpha > Lithobiidae > Lithobius > Lithobius agilis. Next base: position 2,317 of record JAQIUW010000047.1, on the reverse strand, counting down.
GAACTGAAGTTCTCCAAAACGCCAGGAAATATGATATGGTGGAATTTCCCATTGAAGATGTTGAAAATAACATAATGATGGAAGACCATATCGATAGAAATGTCCATGAGGAACGGCCAGTTCATCGGGAAGAAGTCCCTGTTCGTTTGGAAGAACCAAGGATACCCCGATATGAAACACGAAGAAATGAAACTACTGAGGACGTAGGTCCAAAACCAGCACCCGGATGGGAGCGAGAAGTGTCCATACGACAAAGTGGACGGGATGTCGGACGTGCCGACATCTATTATCGGTATCAAGGAGGTCCACGTCAGAGATCAATAAAAGACGTTGGAAAGTTTTGTATCGCACAACAAATACCTTTTAACTTACGGACTTTTGACTTCAGCGGGAAAAATCGCATTCCTGCCAAAGGAGAATTGGTGTCTGAAGAGGTCAATCAGCTGGTGGACAAACATTTGGAACCAATTCCAGGAACAAGCACCACTGAACAACGTCCTGAATGGAGAAAAAGTCATATAGTAGACACCTCCAAAGAAGTAGACAGTTCATATGACAATGAGTCAGACGATTTTGATCCTGAAGCCTGCTGTGCAGAGATGGACATACCCTCATCATATGAGGAGGCGATGAAGTCTCCACAAGCTTCGGAGTGGAAAACAGCTATGCAGGAAGAAATGAATACCCTAAAAGCAAGACAAGTATTTACAAAGGTGCGGATACCAACTAGCAAAAAGATGATCGGATCACGATGGGTGTTTGCTGTCAAACGAGACGCAAATGGGAAACCAGTCCGATATAGAGCAAGATTGGTAGCGCAAGGAAATACGCAAAAGAAGGGATTGGACTTCTATGAGACATTTTCGCCAGTTATCGCATTTTCCTTAGTGCGATTCTTCTTTGCCCTGTTGGTGATATGTTATGGTTGGGTGAGTTGTCACCTAGACGTGAAGTGCGCATATCTTTACGGGAGTTTAGAAGAAGAGATATACCTTCGACCTGCCCCGGGATATAGGACTTCAAGCGATATAGCCTGGAAGCTCAGGAAAGCCCTGTACGGACTCCACCAGTCCGGAAGAAGGTGGTTTGAGGAACTGGATGCCGCTTTTACAAGTTTGGGATTCGACAAACTGAAAACAACTAACTGCATCTATACATACAAGAATTGTGCCGTAGTACTAGTTTATGTAGACGATCTGGCAATCTTTGCTAAAAACGTAAAAACCCTAAATGAAGTGAAGGAGTTGCTCGCTGGCAAGTATGAGGTGAAAGACCTCGGTGAGCTACGGAAATTCCTAGGGGTGGAGTTCGAGCGAAGAGATGGACAATGGGTTGTACATCAGCGATCCTACATAGAAGGTCTGGTGAGACACTTCGAACTCGACGACGCTAGAAGAGTTCTTATTCCCTTGGATGCGGGGGAAACAATGAAACCGGAAAGGAACGCCGAGATAGGGGTGGCTGAGACAACCAGATACAGGTCATTAGTTGGAGCCCTTATGTTCCTAGCTTTGCGAACAAGACCTGACGTTCTTTTCGCAGTGACTAGTTTGTCACAATTTAACTCGTGCCCGACGCCTGACAAATGGCGACTGCTTCAACGTGTATTGACATATGCCAAGAGTACCAAAAACTTGGGAATACGTTGTGATGAAGTCACTGGAGAACCACGTGTACAATTCTACACTGATAGTTCATGGGCGTCGTGTGTGGATGACAGAAAATCTTGGTCGGGATATGTTGGTTTATTGGGTAACATACCAATACCCTGGAGAGCAACCAAGCAACGATGCACTGCCTGCTCAACAATGGAGAGCGAATTCATCGGGTTATCATCTACAGTCATAGAGGTGAAGTGGTTGAACGCCATATGTAAGGAGCTACAATGGTTAAATGTCGCCCTCCCAATCACAATCTTCTGTGACAACCAGTCGGCGATAGCTTACGTCAAAAACAATTATGAACACATGCAAACAAAACACATAGACGTAAGCTATAAGTTCGTCCGAGAGGCCGCCAATAACAATGAGTGCAACATTAAATATGTCCGAAGTATTGACAATGTGGCAGACATATTTACCAAAGCCCTGCCAAGGGTGTCATTCGAACGACTTCGACAGGTGTTATTAACATGAACTTGGTGTTTTTGTTTGTTGATTTCATTTATGTGAATAATTGACTGTATTGTTGTCATTTGCGGCAGGTTGTGTTGATGGAGGATTAAGCGATGAGGGGTGGTGTGTTGGTTTGAAAAATGCATCACTTCATCCTCCATATGGGTGCGCCTTGCACTTAGTGGGTGATTGACTATTCTTGT
>JAQIUW010000046.1:0-13409 GCA_034697105.1 Lithobius agilis | reverse complement strand
TGCAGTTTGTTGCTCAACAACAAATAAGTATAACAGGTTGCGGTGATGATAAAAAAAAAAAGCCTTGATCATATTTTAGGCCGAACAAAAAAGCCAAGAACTAGTTTTGTTTCAGCAGTTTATCACTCAACAGCAAATAAGTGACATAACAACCAGGTTACAGTGATCATAAAAAACTGATCATATTTTGCGCTTAACAAAAATTTTGGTGCAAAATATGATCAAGGCTTTTTTTTTCATCATCACTGTAACCAGGTTGTTATGTCACTTATTTGCTGTTGAGTTATAAACTGCTGAAACAAAACTAGTTCTTGCCTTTTTTGTTCGGCCTAAAATATGATCAAGGCTTTTTTTTTATGATCACTGCAACCAGGTTGCTACACTTTTTGCTGTTGACACAAAACTTGCAAAGTAAAGTAAAGTAAGCCTAACATAACGCAGTTAGGAAGAATTAGTTACCGGTACTATATAGTTAATTAGGCTAGTTAGTTTTTATTATTTTTTTCTATTTTAAACAAAAGCTTTTGCAGCCCCAAGTAGTTCATGGCTTTTTTTTGTGAGGCACACTTTTTTCATGATAACTGTAACCAGGTTGTTACATTTATTTTGCTGTTGAGCTAGTAACTGACATAAAACTGACGATACAAAGCTAGGATACATATTTTGAACATTTGAAGTATGACAGATTGGCCTAACAAAAATATTGCACATATTTTTATCTGTAGGCCTAATAATAAGTGTCACTTCCACATTAAATTAAAAAAAAAAAAAAAATTAGCCTACAGCAACAATAATTTTTGATAAATCACATGATATATGCCAGTTATGGTTTTGTGCCTTAATGAATTTTGACAAGTTTGACTTATGTGGATTGCCACAAGTTTGGCCAGGAATGGAAAAAATATAATTTCTTAGGAAAGCAACTAAAACACTGCAGGGGGTTGTTGAATTAAAATGTAGGGTAGGGCCTACACTGAAATATTTTTTAACTTGCATAAAATCCCACTATTTTCTTTAGAATGCAGGGTCTTGACTTCAGTTTGTTATTGTAAAGAAAGAAATGCTGTCTAGAGCTGGGTCTAGGCACAATTTTGTCTTGCCAGTTATTTTACATAATGCAGGGATTTTTATTTGCATGCATTTTGTTATCAGTGGTGTGGTCCTCTTGCAAGTTTAAAGTTGGATGAATTTTCAAAATATTACATAGGCCCTAGGCCCTATAGCTCATGCTAAGTGAAAAAACTCACTGCTATGAAGCACAAATCAAAACAAGGATTTTATTCTTACAGGCTGTGTTTATACGGCGCTTGCCTGCCATGTGCAAAATGCTTCGGTGCCAGGTCAACCATCCTTATACCCAGAAGATGGGCCAGATTTTAGTACTTGGGCTTAAAATACATGCTGGTTGATGCTTTGAAGAAGAAGGAAGATATGACTGTGATGTGCAAAACTAAGTGGGAACATGATCCTTTAACAAATGGTACTTCCTGACTCATGTATGGACAGTTTGTGGGGTTTGGCATGCTGAATTTTTTTTATTGGCAGCAATAATTATGTAAACTACTTTCTAACATACATAAAGTAATGTATTTGCTCATGTGGTACCTTACTTGTGTGATAGGCTACCACATGTGATATGTACATATTTTACAAATTAAGTAAATAATATTTTTTGCGAAGTTGGCCACGTGCATTTTCTTTTTACCAACAATCACTCAACTACTAGATTTAATTTTAAATTAATACCACTTTGGTTCGTGTTATCTCTTACAAACCAGCTTTGTAACTTTCCTGCAAGTCCCGTCTCCAGACCCTGACTTAACTGACTCTCCACTTACTAGGTCTACCCAAAGTTTAGTTACAGAAAACGGGTGCGCTGGTTCCACAATTACGATATGAAACTGAAGAACTGTAATGCTCTTTTCAAAACTTTTGAGTAGCCTATCAATGTAACAACATTCTAGTCACGATCTGACAGATAATGATACAGTAAATTAAAATTATGACTAAAGTTCCAAATCATTGATGCATACAACTTTTGGACTAACTTGCAGGTCAGTATGACTCACAGAATCAAACTTGTACATAAGGTAGCCTACAGGTTCAATCCTACATTGTGTCACACTTGCGTGCAACTGCAGATGTAAACAAGAGTTGTTGATGGTATCTTGCTTAATTTGACTTATTTAATCTGAACATAAAAAATTATTGTAGGCGTACAATCAAAATCCTTTCTGTTTGTTGGTGTGAATGTTTGAAAGGTTTTTGCCCACCAACTTGTCATCTTTTACCAGCACATTATTTAGATTTCCCCCCCTCCCCGAATAGGTCACATTACAAGTCAGCTTGCATGTTAATACAGATGCTGCTTGTTTTATGTGCAAGGTATACCTGAGCGCAGAGATTGAGCGTGAAACCTCACATTCACTAAACTCCATTGCACATGTTCATCAAAAATAACGATTTGTTAAAATCATTTGTTATTCATTTAAAAAAATTAATGAAAAAATTTGTTTTTAAAAAAAGTTAAAAAGTGTAGGCCCTAAGCTTGCAGTTAATTAAACGTGATATATTCCGTATGTCTAACGTAAAATATTAAATCGCGTGCTAATTTTATGGTTGAGTGCTAATATTATGTCTGATCACAAAATTTGAAACCTAATTCCTGGAATTAACCACTTTTGTACCAAATTACATTTTTTCGAACGAAAACTACGGCACATGTTGTAGTTTTGGTTCCACTCGGGAATGTTTTTTTTTAAATTGGTACCAAACTAAAAAAAACGTGGCCTTGTCTATATGTGACTGATAACCTTCTTGCTTGCCACTTAGGCATGATAAGTACACCAAGTTCTCTATTCCCATTATTATTTTTTTTTTGCTTTCCTGATGTACCATGCACATGTTTGAAGGGTTTCCTGGTATCAGTAACTTGGGTTCACTCAGATTTAGGCTCCAGTGCAGGTCTTGTAAGAAGTGTATTATTAACACTCATGCTTCTTTTGCTCGCCCTATAGGGTACTTTACAAATTACAGAGTACAAACAACTGTATAAATTTATCATCAATGTTAAAAGAATTATTGTCAAATAAATTTTCAGTAACACTAGATGAGTGAATCTTTCAGATATAGTTTTGTGTGTGCGAGTACATTGACGCTGCGAAAAAACTGGATGGGTGGTTAGTGGGCTGCTGTGCACTTGCACAACTTTACGATGGCAGTTTTTGTTAGGTGGGGTTTGCAAAACATCAAAGAAAAGGTGTGTTTTCTTGGATGTGACTGAAAGTTCTTCAGTCACAACAGAGCTGACACAACTGTGGTTATGACAATAATATTTTATGGAAAACTGGAGCAGAACAAAATTTAAAGAAAAGATTAGAAGTAACCACAGAAGGAGCTGAGCAAACAGGATTGGAAGTAACTGTAGAAGGAACCGTAGAAGTAACCACGCAAGCAGAGATAGTAGTAACCGTAGAAGTAACCAGACAAGTAGAATTAGAAGTAACAGTAGAAGTAACCAGGCAAGCAGAATTAGAAGTAACCGTAGAAGTAACCAGGCAAGCAGAATTAGAAGTAACCGTAGAAGTAACTGTAGAAGGAACCTGCCAAGCAGAATTAGAAGTAACCGTAGAAGTAACCAGGCAAGCAGAATTAGAAGTAACCGTAGAAGTAACCAGGCAAGCAGAATTAGAAGTAACCATAGAAGTAACTGTAGAAGGAACAAAGCAAGCAGGATTAGAAGTAACCAAAGAGGGTGGATTAGAAGTAACCAAAGAAGTAACCATCGAGGTAACATTGTAGGTGCAGAATATAGAGGTAACCCTAGAAGTCACCATGGAGGTAACCACGTCTGGTTGCCTTCATTGCATTTCGGCTGTTACTTCTACTGGTTACTTCTCTTAGAGGTAATAAAATGAACTTTATTTTACTTCTAAGAGAAGTAACCGTCGAAGTAACCATAGAAGTAACACTTTTAAGAGTGTAGTGAAGCAAACGGAAATACGCCGCGTCGCGTGGTAAGAGTAGGTTACAGAAAGCGTATACTGCACCTTCAAGTTAGTTTTAGTAGAGTAGTTTAGTTGATGCTTTGGCCTCGCCTTACTCATTCTGTGTTAATGAGAGTCTACCGGGAGTGCCAAAGTAGTCCTGTGTCTATAGGTACGGTATTGTTGAGGTTAATGGGTACAGAATCTTGTACTGTCCCTTAAGTGGAAATTATGTTAGTGGGTCGTTCCCCTTTACTGCGGTAAGTGTGGAAACTCCGGGGGAACTTGTGTGACGAGTCACGTTAGAGAATTGAGTAGAATAGAGTAGATTAGTTGACGGAAGTGATAGGCTTTGGGCTCGCCTTACTCATTTATGAGAAATCTACCGGGAGCGCCAAAGAATCGTCTGTTAGAGGTTAGAGGTTACAGTAGGCTGCGGTCTTTTATTGTAATTAAAAGTTAACGGGTGCAGAAACTTTTACTGCCCCTTATGGGTTTATGTATTTCGTTTAGTGCGAAACAAATTGGGTAGGTCCCGTAATTGTTGAAACTACGTGAAACGGCGATAGTAGTTAGCTTTGAAGGTTTAAAGTTTACATGGGTAACTCACATTTATGTACATAAATAATTTTTTTTTGTTATTTGCCCTTTGGCGATATATCAGTGTTGCCAGTCGCTAAGGAGCAAATTTAGTTTTCAGCGTCAAGAGCGCTTTGAAAATAGATATAGGCTAAACGATTTAAAAGGTTTGTCACGAAAAAATGGTAATTCGTTCTTCCTAGTGGTACCACTCTGGAACCAAGGGGGGACAAAGTAAATACGAGTGGCAGACCAGTTTGATGGAGACAATGACGGCTTATGACCCAATTGTCGAAAGGGTTCACTTAATTTAGTAGTACGATTTGGTTACGATAGGTAACCAGAATAAATTGTATTTGTAGTTTAGTTTTATTACTCTAATCAACCAAAGTTTTTTTTCAATCTTAAGCTTTTTTTTTATAATGGCTTTTATCAATTTATTAGTAATGTCACTGTTGGCCATACAAATGTTTGGGATTTATTTTTTTTCTCGAAGGGAACACTTGGTTTAAACATGCAATCTGACTTCATGCAGTATAAGCATTTTGCGTTATCAGTAATTTTATTTTTTCATTGTTTCGTAACTAATTGAGATTTAGTAAAATTTGACTGTAAATATTAAGAAATAATTTTTTTTTGGCCACATTACGGATGTGGAATATATTAAGCAAAACTACAGGATAATTTTTGTTAAGTTTTCTCTTGCGATTCACTGTGTGCAACTTGTACCATGCTCTTGTTGTTTTCATGACTCTTTTAAGTAGACTCACCGCCTGCCAATCCAGCAACCGCCATGGCCTGTCGGAGGAGAGAAAATACGAACACTGGCTCTCTGCGCTCGCTCCAGATGTTCGAGTTGAAACCAAGGGGATGTCACATTGTTGGTGGCACAACAATGTCACATGAATAACTGCAGAACTTTTCACCCCAGCTCCGCTGCCCTTACCTTCTTGCGCCCGACGTAGGCAAGAGATCCAAAACTTTGCCATAGGCCTACTAACTTCTCAACACGGGGGAGGGAAAAAACGGGCCGAGCCATCCTTTCCCATATAACATATGTGCCATCATTTCACACATAACACCTTTGTGAATTTTCATACGTCTTTGTGCTAACAAACAACAACCAACGAAATATCGGTGTGACGTCACCACTGAAAGAAAACCCGAGAAAACAAACAAAAAAACCTAAATTTGCATCTGATCATTCCAGCCCACAAGAAAGACAACAGAACCTCAAGGAATCATCATCCGAACTTATCTTACGTTTATCTTTTAATTGGTGCTCCAAATTATTTAATTAGTTCCATTACCGTCGTCGATTTTCAGTTTGTAAATTCATTCATTTTTTTTTCTGGGTTTGTATTTTACCGTACCTATTTTGTTTGATTTTGAGTTAATTCTGTTTAAACCCGTTTTAAGTTTCGACACACAAAAATTGAAATATTGAATGTTCTTATTTTTTGTAAGTAGTGCATAGGGTTGTTCAGTGCACGGTAGGTGGGCCAGGGTCGAACTTCGACTTGTGACCTGGCAAATTGGCGCCGTGGGTTTGTTGACCTAAGCAGTGGTGCGAGACCCTCCCAAGCCAACAACGAGGGGAATGCCTAAATAGGGATCCCTAGGGACGTTTCTACTACATCTCAACCCTTCTTTGCCGGACATTGCCGAGAAACTGGGTCCAAAATCATTGTATCGCGCATACCATCAAAGGTCAGGAGGAGGGACCCACCAAGCCTACCGTCTTGTGATTTTGTGTGTTTCCAAAGACAGGGAGTCCGAATCCAGCAGCCGTGGCTGCCGGTCGTCCAAAACGAAAAAGGGTTGTGTTTGTGCTGTTGGTGTGGTCGGCTGACTTGTGGCCGAGAGGTGGACAGCTAGTCTGCGGACTTGGGAGAGTTTGGCGGCGGACCTTCTGGTGAACGGCGGAGAGCATCGAACTGTGAGTGTGTGGCTTTGGGTTTTGCAACATTGGAGTGGACAGTCACGTGAGTGTTTAAGTTATGAAAATATACTGGAGTGTGTATTAGTTGTGTGCATTGGGTGACATCGCAAGTTTGAGTTTGATAATTGTAGGCAGAAGTTGATTTGTTTTAAATTTTGGGTGAAGTTTTCGAGTACAGTAGCCTACTGTAGAGTCTGGGAAATTTTATGTGCTTTGGTTGATAAAAGGTTAATAGTGTGGAAAACAGTTGGTCGGGATTGCCTGTTTAATATTACGTTAATAAACCAAGTGTTCAGCCAGTATTTCGGGTGGTGATTTTCATTTTTTTTGGGATTATTGGGGGTTAGAAGGAGCTCGGGCCAACGCTATGACGTGCCTTCTTCTAAATTGAAGTCAGATACGGACGTATAGGGTAGTGGGTAACAGGTGTCTTGAATATAAATTTGCTTGTCCGGGTGGTGGCTCAGCTCCTGGCCATATAGGTATAAATAACAATACCGCAACAACCACCGACGCGTGACAACTGGCGTCCACGGCAGGACACTTGTTGGCCCTTTAATTAATAATTATAACAGTGACAGAAATTTGTGTGTAGTGTATTGAAGTGTATTTTTATTCAGTTAAAGTTGATTTAAGTAACGGTGGACTGTCGAGTCAAAGTTAAACTGGTTTGCCCTTCTGCTGAAGAGTTTCGGTTTTTATTTTAAGATTGTTTTTATGTTGTTTTTTATTCTTGCTCCGTGTTAGCACCTTAGCTACTGGCACGCATTGGATTTGGTAGAAGTGTTAGCTTGGGTTAGTAAATAGTAAGCATTGTTAAGGTTTTGTGTGTATCAGGGTTAGGTTGATTGTTAAGTACGTATATTGTTAACTTTTGGCAAGTAGGCTATAACGGGCAATATAGATCGACGGCTTTTACTGTTACTTGGAGTAGTAGCCTATAGTATTAATTATCTAAACATGGCCGCTGCTCCCCCCTCCTCGGGTTATTTGCAGTTAATCCCCTCCTATAATGGGAATGAAGATAAAGTGGGCCTACAGGAATTTTTTGAAGCTTTAAATGTGACCAGCGATTTAGCGGGATGGACTCCCCAAATTAGGATAGTAGTTTTGAAGTCAAAACTGAAAGGAGACGCTGCAGGATTTTTAAGAGATAGCCCTTCAGTGCGATCATTAACGAGTGTAGACGAAATCCAAGCTGCTTTGATAGCACGCTTCACACCCCCAATTCCGTTAGGGCTTAAGTTAAGCAACTTTATGGATATGAAGCAGGGCGAGAAGGAGACTATTCGTCAATACGCTACTCGTGTCGAAAAGAGCGGACGTGAAGTTCGTGGTTTAGACGCCGGCGCCCAAGACGCAATAATTTTAGCCCAATTCATCAGATCCGTTAAAGCCCCAATACGACGTCATTTATTGTCCAAATCACCGGCCAAGTTAGAAGACGCAATTTTACAAGCCTGTATTGAAGAGGATGCCTTGCCCATGATGTCCGATTATCATAGGCCTATGGTAAAACGATGTGACGCCGAAATCGAGCACGAAACTGACACCAATAAAGCTGTGTCGGGAGCAACGAATTTGTCGCCTCAAACCCCTACCCTTGCTGAGGTTAGGAGCCACGTTAACACCGAGCAAAACGCTCAATTGATGCAGCGGTTAGAGCAATTGGAAAAATCACTTCCATCTCGAGTTGCTTCTGTATCTGCTGAAAGTGAGCTCATGGAAAAAATGTTACAACGAATGGATATGATAGGGAAAAGCATAATTGATGCCGTATCACGCTCCCCTACTTGCGACCAATCTCGCGATCAAGTTCCTTTGCATTCAGCCCCACGAGGAAGTTCTGACAATAATGCGGACGCCCCCCTCAGAGCTCAGCGCCCCCCTCTGGGTCCTTGTTTTTTTTGCTCAGAATTCGGGCACCTTGCAGCCGGCTGCCCCCAGAGACCGTCTAATTTAAGCAGAATGCCCGCAACCGGGAACCGACGTGTTTACACTCAAAATCCTACCACCTTAAGAGGAGAAAATTCCAACTGGAGAGCCCCCAATAAAGGAAATCAAGGTGCTGGTCAAAATTTCGCACCTCAGGTACGAGCAGAATATGGTTTTGACACAAATGCATTTAATCAAGAAGAAGATTTAAACTGCCAGGGCAATCTGTAGAGGACGGAGGCTACAGAGCTAATGCCAGCAACTTTTATTATGACTCCCACGCCGCTAATGTGACCCAAGCACAAGGTGACTACGAAGCCCTCTCAAGCTCCAGTCGCTTAAATAGCCTTCCTATCATTCAGTGTAGCATGTACGGTTATGCTGTGCGAGCCTTAATGGACACGGGTGCTAGCGTCAACATTTTAACCCCTTCTGTATTAATGCAACTAACGCAAAATCCGAAGGTGTATATAACCAAAATCCCAACACAAATCATAGCTCGCACGGTATCCAACTCTGATTACCAACTGGATGGGAAATATTTAATCAAGGTGAAATTGGATACAAAAACCTTTGTTTTACCGTTTTTTGTGCCGAAAAAAGAAGTCAGTGAACAACATGAAGCCATTTTGGGAGTAGCTGCTATGAGAGTGATAGGCCTAAACTATATGGCCGAAGATAGGTGTTTTGTTAGTCATAAACACTACATTAAATTGCCCGAAATTGGTGTAGCCAGCACAGTAGCTGAAATCACAGCACAAGATCTACAGACTATCGAAATGCGTCCTCCAATCAACAAAATAAAGGTGTGTTTAGGAGAATCATTGGTGTTGGGACCCCACAGCAGTTCCCTGGCTAGGGTGACAATTAAAAGTGCCCCCCACCAATCTGATTTTCTCATTGAGCATACTTTAGGGCCTTTTCATCCTATTAAATTAACCGACGCCATCATCGAGGTTAATGATAATTTTGAGTCGACGGCAGTGCTCACCAATGAGTCGAACCGGGAAATTACTGTGCCCGCCGGTTTAGCTGTCGGAACAGCCGTGAGCATTAATACGTTATGTCAAGTAGAACGTCCTGAAGCTGCGGAACGATCAAGGCAGAAAAGAGCAAGTAGGCCTCTTGACCTGTCCCTGTTTGATTTAAGCCATCTGAACGACGATCACCGAAAACAAGTAGAAGAGGTTTTAAAACGCCACCCCATGGCATTTGCGCAAGACATGAGTGAAATAGGCTTCACTAACTTAGCGGAAATGAAGATCCCGCTTGAAGATGAAACCCCTGTCTTTAAAAAAGCGTACCCAGTGCCCGAAGCGCTTGAGACAGTCATGCAGAAGCAGATTCAGTCGTTATTAGACGCAGGTATAATCGAGCCTACTGTTTCTTGCTATAATAGTCCTTGTTTATTAATAAAAAAGCAAGATGGGACCTACAGGATGGCGGTGGATTTTCGTCTTTTGAACGCACGTATCCCCCCCTCCCAGTTCCCCATTCCGGTCATGGAAACCCTCCTAAATGCTGTAGGCGAGGCCAAATATTTTTCATCCCTGGATCTTGGCAGTGCATTTTTTCAAATCCCCATTGCAGCTGAAGATCGCTACAAAACAGCTTTTAGTGTGGGAGGAAAAATCACAAACCAATTTGCTTTTACTCGTGTGCCGATGGGATTGACGGTGAGTCCTGGATTGTTTTGCAGTGTAATAAATCGGGCTTTAAGTGGTTTGGTTGGTCAAAATCTAGTGGATTTTTTTGATGACATGCTATGTTACACAGGCGATTTTGACGAACACTTGAAGGTCCTAGATACGGTGCTACAGCGACTTGAAGAAGTAGGCCTCACGGCCAACCCGGCGAAGTGTAGATTTGCTACAAATAAAATAAAGTTTTTGGGGCATACTCTGACCCCAGGGCGAATTTCTCCGTCTGATTCTAAGATCAAGGCAGTAGAGGACTTCCCCACACCCCGTAAAGTAAAGGAAGTGCAGTCGTTTCTTGGCCTAGTCAACTTTTATAGGCGTTTTATTCAAGAGGCTGCTAAAATTGCATTGCCCCTTACGGAACTGACTAAGGTGGCCAATCGTGATTTTAAATGGAGTCCCGAATGTGAAGCTGCGTTCTCTCAACTAAAAAGTGCTCTTACTTGTAAGCCGTGTTTAAAAACACCTGTGTTTTCAGAAACTTTTTACTTGACGACTGACGCCAGCGGTTATGCCCTTGGGGCAGTGTTACATCAGAAAGATGAACGTGGTAAATTGCAGCCGTGTGCTTTTATCAGCCGTAGGTTGAAGCCTAGTGAAATTAACTACGGCGCCACGCAACGTGAAGCATTGGCAATTGTCTGGGCTGTAGACAAACTGAAATACTATCTTTTAGGCCGCCATTTTGTGCTCACTACAGATGCCCAGGCTCTAACCTATCTGTTTCGTACCTCCAACCCTTCAGCGACCTTGACACGTTGGGCCTTGGCCGTGCAACAGTATTCTTTTACCATTCAGTACAGAAAGGGATCAAAAAATTCGGCCGACCCCTTGAGTAGAGCCCCGGCAGAGCCCCATCCAAGTGAATTGAGTGATTCCAGTCTAAGCTCCAAGGGAATGATCCCTGTGTACAATGGTCCCACATTGCGACAGGTGACTCATCAACCCAGCGCCGAGAAGGAGCTCAACTCCACCCCCTTTTTCAACTCAAGAAAAACGGCGGTGAGCAGTGAAGAAGCAAGTACGGAATCCGACATAGAGCCACATGTGGTAGAGCTTGTTAAATTAGCAGGTTGCAGTCCCCACCGGATTAAAAAAGAACAAGAGAAGGACCCTTTTACCAGCGCCATTTTGAATCACCTCCGGGGCCAGCCTTGTGACAGCAAGATACTGAAATCGGTTCCGCTGAGCCAATTCTTTATTGACGATGAAAGCCAATTATTATATCGATTCACATTACCGGGTGAAAGGAAAGTTTACAATAGGGTCACTCAACAATTGGTGGTTCCAGCAACAATGAAGAGACAAGTTTTAGAAGCCTGCCACGAAGCCCATTATTCGGGTCATTTGGGTTTCGAAAGATTATTACAAAACGTAGTAAGAGATTATTACTGGAAAAATCTTTATGCTGACACTAAGCATTTTTTCCAAACATGCGTGAAATGTCAAGAGAGACGTGGAATAAGACGGAAGGCTCCTTTGCAAGCCATGCCTATTCCAACTACGCCATTTTCTAAATTGGCGACGGACATTCTTGGGCCGTTCCCTACCTCAGATAGAGGAAATAAATACGTCATTTTGTTTATTGATGTCCTCACTAGGTGGCCTGAAGCGTTCGCTATTGAGAACTGCACCGCCGAAACAGTGGCCGACATATACGTGAACGAAATAGTAGCACGTTATGGCGTCGCCGAAACCTTGTTATCAGATAGGGGACCCCAGTATACCAGTGCATTGTTAAGAGAGGTTTATGCATTGTTAGGCACGAAAAAAATCTTTACCACTGCTTTTCACGCCCAGTGTGACGGTGTGTCGGAACGTTTTTTTCAGTCCATGACAGCCTCTCTATCCTATTACGTTAGCCAAGGACAGAGTGATTGGGATCGTTATCTCCCTATGTGCCTGATGTCTTTAAGAAATGCGGTCAGTTCTACTTTGCAAGATACGCCTCATTTCTATCTTTTCGGGAGAGATCCAGTGCTTCCGCACACTATGGCCACACGCCCCAAGTCCGTCATTTACAACAGAGACGATTACAAAACTATGCTGGCACAACGCATGAGCTTGGCATTCCAGCATGCACAAGAGCACCTACGGGAATCCGCTCAGCGACAGATGAAACGCAGCCAAATAAAGGGAAAGTGTCCGGACTTTAACGAAGGCGATCTCGTTATGTTGTATACTCCATCCGTCCGGCCAAGGCGTACCAAAAAATTGGCTCGATTATGGAGTGGTCCTTTCCGCGTATTAAGACGATTGGGTAAGGTAAATTATGAAATAGCAAGAATGAATAGAAGAAAAGGAAATGCAGAGATTGTGCACGTGGATAGGTTGAAGCCTTTTTTCGCAAGAGAGGCGTTTACTCATGTTGAATCTTTTTTAGATTCTGAGCCTGACAACCCCAACAGTTCAGATGCCCAATCCGAGGAAACAGAAGATAGTCTGCGCGGTCCTATTATAGGGACGGACGACGAGTTGCCCTTCTCTCCTCGCAGAAGATCAGACCGATTAAGTAGGCTACCTAGAGTACGCTACGAGGAACCCCCTACCTCTCCTTTGGAAACTCGTGGCCGACAACGCCGTCGAGCTCGAACTCGCCTACATTTTGAGAATAGGAAGTTACCTCGACCAGAATCTACTTCCAGCAGCAGTAGCTACGATTCGGAGGATGAGAGGCCACTCTCTCAATTAAGAACTGCATTGCGACGTCGCACAGGGGCCGAAGACCGTTATTCACAAAGCAGAGTAAACCCTTTGATGGTGGCCGACTCTCGATACACCGCTAGCATGTTGGCTCATCACGGTTCCTCTACTTCCTCGTCTGATTCAGCGTCATCCGACTACGAGACTTGTGACCCTACTAGTCGATCAGCGAGCGAAAAAAGAAGAGAGAAAAGACGCCTACCCTCATATCCAGATTATGACAATACCTGAAATCGACATTAGTGTGTAGTAATGGAATTGTAACTCATGAGTTAAGGACAGGATAATCCTGAAGACTGGAGAACCGTAGCGCCAGTCTCTCATCCCAGCTATGAGAATTTTAGTGTTTAATTTTTTTATGTAATGAGAATGTGTTAATTTTTGTTTGTATAGATAGGTGTTAGCAATAGATTAGTTAGTAGTATACTAGTGGGCTGATAAAGTGTAAAAGGTAGTTTAAATGTGAGTTAACCATACCAAGTAGCTATACACTCTTAAAAGTGTTACTTCTATCGTTACCTCTAAAAATTTGTTTAGAGGTAACGAAGCTGGTGTTACGTCTCT
>JAQIUW010000045.1:0-13409 GCA_034697105.1 Lithobius agilis | reverse complement strand
CCAATAGTTTTGTGACACTGGGCTGTCAACCTGATATTAACCTTACGTAAAATGAGTTTAATTCTTTCGAAGAACCCCCCCCTCTAAGAAATGGAATGGACACCCACTTGGTGGTCATTCAGTTCAGCAAGTTATCTAAGAAACATAAACTTTCTACAGACTCCCTCTCATGTCAAACACAGCCGGCATCATGGTCCGCTGGTTTGCGACCTTCCTCCCAAGTGAAGGTCAACGAAGGATGAAAGGATCCCAAAGATTGGTTACAATCAGTCTTATCAATTTTGGTTCGGATTCTGGTAAAAGCTTTTAAGATCATCGACACAGGAGAACCATCTTTTAAGAACTTGTCCTAAATTCTTGTTTCTTGCAGAAGTTTGTCACTCACTAGGATTTGGGGACAGTTTTTGCCGCGAGTTTGCCCCTCTAACCCCACGGCTGTGGACAGACAGCCGTGGGGTTAGAAGGGCAAAATGGGGGTGGGTTGACATGTGTAGAACCTGGAGTTTCCTGGTTCGAACCTTGTGCCCGGTCTCTACGAAGTGTAAGTGCATAAAGAAGGTATAAAGAAGTTTGCTATTTTCGTCGTATATTTTGCTGATGGCTTTAATTTCCTGTCCCCATACCTGATTTACAGCGATTTCTTCTATTTATTTACTCACTAGGGTACAATGAAATAAGCTCCTAAAAATTTCTGCCTCCAAAATCCCTATCACCATCAAAGTGGATTGCGGGTGATTAGATTTAAAATGCAGAGTGTGAGTGGTTTGGGAAGGCTTTACATAATGTCGAAAAATTATGTCCACTCCAATGCTTAAAATAATTTCAAGATCTAAGAAACATAAACTTTCTACAGACACCCCTCTCATGTCAAACACGGCCGCGTAATGGTCCGCTAGTTTGTGACCTTCCTCCAAAGTGAAGGTCAACGAAAGATAAAAGGATCCCAAAGATTGAAGCATAACACCAGAAATAGACTGGAAATCCACCCAAGAAAAGATGTCATTCAAGAATCGAGCATATTATCTACTATTGTTAGAGTGTTTCTCAATGATGTAATGGTCAAGTTTATCCATTACTAAGTCACAAAGAAAGGAGGAAATAGAAGATCCAGCTGGTACTCCCCCAACCTGTGCGTAGATGTCACCTTCAAAATTAACATAGGTAGTTTTGAAAATGGTGTCCACAATCAAGACAACTTGTGGGGTTAGGCCATTCAATGCGGCGTCTTCACCCAGTTCCTCCAATGTGTTCAGGAGCACTTGTAAAATTAATTCTTGGGATTTGTTAGGATACAGAGACTTGACATCAAAGGAGACCTAGTGTCCCGTCTCAGGGTTACCTTTCTGTGCGGTCGTCACAGCTTGTAACTGGGACGTCACTTCATTAGCATTTTTAACGGTAAATATAAATTTTGTGTTGATTTTGAGGAATGGTGTGACAAAATCAACCAGGCCTGAATTCACACAGTTATGGCTCACAGTAATGAGTCTAAAAGGGGGCCATACTTATGTAACTTGAAGGTTGGGAAGACCTTAGGGTCCACTGGGTTAGAAATTATCAGATTTTTCCTCAGCTTGGGACGAATAACCTCAGTCTAAACGAGGGATGAAATACATCTTTTAACCTTGGCTTCATGAAGTTTGAGTGGGTGGGGGTCTAATTTCTTGTAAAGCAAAGGGTTATGAAGTATTTTAGAGATTTCACTTCTAACATCATTTGTGTTGCACAAGGTTGTTGTATTTCCCTAGAATTATGAAGAAAAATCCTCCGGACGGTTGATTTCAACGTTCTCAAGGTTAAACCTAATTGGTCTTGGCTTCACATGGAAGCCCTCACCAATCTCAAAAAACAACCCCGATCTCACCGTTGTCAAGCAGGCTAGGGAATACAAAAATTTCGGCAAAACCACATGAGTCCGGTGTTGTTATTGGAACGAAGGAAGGCCGTGATACCTGGTTGTTGTTGAGTGCAGTTTATGTGGGCGAATCCGGAACATAACGCACAGACAGGACTGTTGGAAATGTCGTGAACTGGTAAGTTGCAGTGCGTACAAGGTGAACTGTAGGAGATCTCGGTTGGCACACATCCGTCCTCACTCATGATACCATCCTCACTCATGATAAAAGGAGCTGTACCGATTGCAGTAAGTGATAGGGGAAGCCAAAATGGTACTCATTACATATTAAGAACACTTTCAAGATTGCAATATTTGAAGCATCTATTAGCTTCTTCATCAGGCACAATAAGGCAGTTGACATGAGACTTAAGCCATTAACCGTCTTATTGGCTTGATGAAAAAGCTGATCGATGCTTTGAAATACTGCAATCTTGAAAACGTTCTGAATGTGTAAAGTATAATATTTGGCTTCGTTTACTACTATTTATTACTTATTTTTATTTATTTTTATAGTATGTATAGGTAGGTATTTTTACATATATTTTACTTGTTTTAATGCCGGTTCAAATGAGCATTTTAGTCGTTACTAACAGTATGTACGATTTCCAATTTCAGATGCTGGGTTTATTACGTGCTTTCTTCTAGTCATTTCTGTCGGTGTGATCCATAATTATTCATTATTCTTATGTACTAGTCATAATTCTGCTCTGACAACAAGTTTGGTTGGAGTCTTTAAAAGTGTCCTTCAGACTGTGGTTGGATTTTTCACATTTGGAGGGGTTGCTTACCACCCAGTCAATATTTTAGGTAAGCAATTTTCTTTTTTCCTGAATGTAGTTACTGTTTTAACCTCACAGGCAGTATTTAAAAGCCGTTTAAAGCTTCCTACCAATGGTAAATTTTAATACAAGACCTACCAGGACAACTACCTATTGGTATCTAAGTGGAAGTCTCTCTGAATTCCAGGATTACTAATGCTGTCAGTGCAAAGAATATCCGCCATATGCCAATGTGATTATTGGGTTGTTGTTCTTAGCATAGAAAATTAAACCATAATGTTACACAATGCCTTTGCCGCTGATCTCAGTTGACAGTGGTTAGCAAAGGTGACAAACAAGTCATTAGGCTTAAGTAAATCATACAATCTTTTGCATATTTGCGGAGAATTCTCCGCATATAATAGAATTTGTTTGCCAGAATTTAGTTTGGTATGTATTTCATTTTATTTTGTTTATCAGCCAACAATTGTCTGCTATAACAACGTTAACAAAGAAAAGTAACAGCAGTTAATCTGGGTGAATTTCATTCAATTGATTTGGTATTTATGAGTTTTCTCTGATGATCAATAAAATTGTAGGGTTAAGTAATCTCAGCAGCCAGAATACTAAGCTACTGAAAAGCCCAAGACACCAATAAATTCAGTTTAGCCATCATTACGGACAAAAAAATTGTTTTTCTGATATAGCTATTTATTTTCTAAAGTTTTGATGGCTAAAACCTGTTACCTACAGGAGTTCTCTGCATAAATAATTGCACACACTATTCGAAGCAACTTTCTAAAAAGAAAGTTGCGTTTAAACCCCATCCCGAAACAATAGTGATTTATAATGAATACTGCAGTTTTATTACTTAAGTAAAAAATACCTACCTGTACATAATTAAAATTGCATTTTCATCACGGAAATAGCTCTCACTCGACACTATATAAAGCGCTATAGCATAGCAAAATTGAAACTTTCAATACGGACTGACCAACAATCGTCTGCGCAAGCGCTGTGATCCACAGATGAGAATGAGGCTACCTCAACCAACACTTTCCGTTTGTCTCCTGATACTTAGCTCCTAATTCTAAAAGTTTTATTTTCTTCCCTTGGGACCCTAAATGCTGGTTGGAGTCGCCAAACGACACCAGCTTTTTCACTAATATTAGATTGGTCTAATAAATCCACTCACGATGCAGAAAATTTTAGGGTTTGGCAACTTAACTCTTGCTTCTTGGGCCTGCTGCGATTTAGGCCTTTGCCGTTCCCTTTCTCCTCACAACGCGGACGTAGATTTTCTGTTTTATTTTCAGATACACCAACGGTCTACACCAACGCTGGCATGCAGCCGTCGTCAGCGGTTCCATGGATGGGATTTCACAGTCGTTGCGGACCGAGCGTCTTAGTTTTAAGACGAACTTCCGCTCGTGTCGAAAAAGCGACAACCAAGCTCAGAACATCCAAGTTGGCTTCTCCTGCTACCTCGAGAACGCTACCAGCGTACCGGTAAGCTTACTGTACGCTGACGATGCCCCGGCCATCCCCACCCCTCTCCATCCCGGCCACTGTACCACGACCGAATGGCACCTCGGGAATACGTTTTCGGGCAGTGGAGTAGAGTGTGTTTTCGTCCATAAATTCATAATAGTTGTTGCTGATGAAGCAGCAAGACATGAATCAACGTCTTTCTTCTAACTATAATTCGGCCTACAGTAGTACGTCATAAAAGACCATGTCGCGTCGCAAACACGCAGAAGAATACGTGGTCAGAAGTAAATAAATTGATGTTGTCTAAGAAGACGTCACGTCGCTGCACGTCGGACTGCAGTCTTGCAAGGGATTAGACATTGAAGCGTACGTCACGTCGTACTACGTTGCATTGCCATATGTCACGTCGTAGTCCCGTCACGTTACGTCATAGGTGGTACGTCGCATCGAAGTACGTCACAAATCTGCACGTCGGATCGTCATGCGTCGCAAGTACGGCCCTCACCTGACAACACATCGTATCATCTGTTAAACCGTGAGTTGTCACAAGAAACTGCACCGGCTCAAACACCATCGATTTCATTTAAATTTGAAGTGTCACAAGGGAATACAGCTTTTGTCGTCTCGACAAACAGTGATGAAAATGATGAGGGTGATAAGGACATCGGTTCTCACTACAATGCTAGACATGCTGGCGTTTACAGAGTTTCCCATCGGGAATTCTATGAATACCGTCAATTACGTAATTAATACAGTCGACATGCTTTCTGTATCTGCTGACAAGTTAGTAGCTTTGGACCGTCAGTGACTCTTCGCTATCTATTTTTTCACAAGAACTGCATGACGAAGCCACCTTCAGGGTGCAAGGAACATAAAATATAAGACAAATGTCTTGTCATCAACAGACTTCAAATTGACTCGGCACACTTAGACTCGACTGTTTTGACTTAGACCGAACCTGGGCCTCCACTCAGTCTCAACCCAGTCTCCACTCATACTTAGATTTAGAGTCAGGCTCAGACTCGACTCAGGCTTTACTAGAGATCGTCTCAGAATCAACTTTGAAGTGGGTTCAATCGGATCCATAATTACATAAACTTGAATCAAACTCAACCCAGTCTCGGCTCAGACTCGATTAACTCGATTCAGACTTCACTAGAGATCGAGCAGGCACCATCGAATCCTGCTCGGCACCAACCGACAGAAACTGTTACTGGGCCAGACGACATTCTCCAGATTTCGCAAGTTGCGAACTAATTGGACTTGGAAGAATGCAATACGTCACTGGGGAAGCGTCTACTAGATGGCTGGACGATTTCCTCAGCTGATCCATTGCTGAAAAGACGCAATGAGTAAGACAGCATGTCGCCTGGAAAGCTTCTACTGGATAGCCGGACGGTTTCGTCAGGCTCACATCTTACAGCCAGTGGAGATGTCACGTGAAAAGATGGTGACTTTTCTGCAAGCAGCAACAATTATTGCCAATAATTACACCAAAGAATTCTTCTCAAGGATTTTAAATATGCTGGTGAATTTTTCCCTAGCAGTCACCTCTACCCCTTCACAGGGTTCTTTACTCCAGTTGTTGGCATTTGTCGGCAACTGCTAGCAGTTGCCAGCAAGGAACCACCTCATACAATGACGTCATCTGAAGCTTTCTTACCATCCACTGTGCTGAAAGTGGATATCACAATCATGAACTCAGCAGTTGCCAGTTGAAAATTGACAATTCTTGTTGCCAACAGCGGGCAAGGGACACATGAAGTAAGACTGGTTACACAGCAAGGGGCTGTTATTTGGTTCTCCATCTGGTGCCCAGTTTTTCCACAGCAACCAGCACCCACACAGGCCGCAAATTCGCTCCCGGCTTTTCAGGTTTACCGTCGATTCGAGTCAACGCCACATTTATAAAGACAGGCAGTGGCATCATGTGAGCCTCACGCAGTGCCAACGTTTTTCAGCTGAAGAAGGTGGCGATTTTCTCATGCGTACCTGCAACCGATGGTTCATGCTTACCTGGACGATTGGTTGGCTCGAAATCCTTCACGGATCGATTTTCAGAAGGATCTACAGCCTACCCTCGACTGCCTGCATCATCTCTGCTTTGGTGTATACTTCTCCAAGTCCAGACTCAATACTTCACAGGACTTCGTAGACCTTGGGATGAAATACAACTTGGGCCGATTCTGGATTCTTCCAACTCCTCAACAGCTGTTGGAGATTACCAGGTTGAAAGCTCTCCTGTGTTCGGAGTTGACGTTTTGCCGCCTGGCTCAATTAATAGGAATGCTGGACGCAACAGGCTGTCTGGTATCTTACATCCGTTGGAGCACCAGGCCATTCCATTGGTTCCACCTTTCCATCCCATGAATCACGGCATGGGACGGACATTTTCCAATAGCCCATTTTCTTGGGAACGCACTCAAATGGTGGAAAGATGAACGAAACCATCAGATCGGAATTCCGATCCAAGAACCTCAACCCCAAGTGGACTTATACACGGATGCGTCCCTTCAGGGCCATGGAACCCAAATTCAACGTCTCACAACCAAGAGCACTTGGTATCGTCTTCAACAACATTTCCACATCAACGTACTGGATATGTTTGCAGTTTATATGGCCTTGGTCCGCTTCCTACATCTCTGCAAGAATCGCCAAGTGCTCATCCATTCCGACAACACAACAGTGGTCGCGTATCGCCACAATGAGGAGGGACACACTCATTGATTCTACATCGACAAACCTCAATGAGTTTCTAACTTGGTGTCTGTAACAACACCGACCAGTGAGCCAATTACATTCCTGGGATACGGAATGTCATCGTAGACCAGTTGTTCCGACGTTGCCCAACAACGTCAGAGTGGACGCAACATCAAAGATGTTGTCTTCAACTGTTCGCATTTTGGAGGAAACCCCCGTATGTAGATTTATTCGCCACATCGTGGAACACCCTTCTTCTCCACTTGGTGTCACGATCCCGGAAGAAACGGCTTGGGCTGGATGCAATGTTGATGTCCTGAAGGGCTTCTCACCTTCACCACTTTCACCACCCCCACATACAAGTCATTTGGACCATCAGCGAATACTCGGGGACCTTCATGCTAATCGCTCCACTTTGGCCAGTGCAGTCTTCGTCCACCAACCCTCTACATCTGCTGACGGACTACCCTTGCAGCTTTCCTCCCTGACCAAATCTTCTCACGAAGGCAAGTTCAACCATCCCAACGTGAAAATGCCCCATCTTCACGCTTGGAAGCTTTCAGCTGAATACTCCAACAAGATGGTTTTTTCACAAGATGTGGCAACCAGCATGTTAACATCTCAACGTTAGTCAAACATTGCCGTGTACAAGAGTTGGAGACGATGGGCTGATTGGTGTAGTGCACGGGCTGTCAATCCATGCACTCCCTCTACTACATACATCAACGTCTTTTCCTTCACCACCTGTGTTTTCTTGGTAAAAACTTTCGGCCATCAGAGGATCCACGTCAACCATCGCCTGTATCCTGCGCTGTGCTAGGTTCTACTCCACTATAGCGGATGACCACCTCATAGAACTGTTAATGTTGTTTGCCATCGACAGACACTTTCTGCGACATAGGTTCCCTAAATGAGACCTCTTACTGGACCTTAATTTTAAGTGAATACGAACCTATGGGGACAGCGGCCAGACCATTCCAAGTCCGCCAGACAGCATTATCGTCTTCACATCGGCGAGACAATTTTCAGCACTGGGGACACTAACAGTACATGCAAGATGTCTGCCACACACATTTGCCTAGTCAGTGGCTGTGCAAACCATCAGCCACACTTACATTGTGTAATTAAACAAGAATGTCCACGAGATCCGAGCTATGACCGCCTCCTCGGCATCAGCACACCACATCTCCGTAACTGAGATTGGCAGCCACCTCTTGGAAGAAATGACACCTTTTAAAAGGCATTATCTCAAGGGTATGGCGGTATTACATAACCAGGCATTGTCCCATGGACCGTTGGTGGCAGCCCAACATATTTAACCAACGCAACCACTCTCCAGCCTAAACACATTTAACCAGATCTGATGGAACCAACGCAACAACTGATTAAGTTTAGTCCTTTTCCTAGGCACAGCACAATTAAAGATAATGCCCACGAAATCAGAACCAAGGACACCTCATGGGCATCAGCACACTAAAATTTTCCCTAGCAGAGAATTTGGCAACCGTCACATGGAAGACGATGACACCATTTGCCAGGCACTTTCTCAGGGCAATGGTGGTAATGCTAGACCAGCTACTGTCCCTTGGATTATCGGGGATTACCTTGTCCTGCACGTGCACTGAGGCACTATCTGGTTGCTACGACTAATGAACTCTTTACCCTGTTGTTGCCTGTTATGGACACTAACAAATCAGTGACTGCTGCTACTTTGTCGGCGTGGATTTGTTAAACTATCAGCCATGCCTACGTGGTTCGAGCGAATCTACTTTCTCCATAGGAGCTACGAATCAACGCCCACAAGATTCGAGCCATGGCCACATCATGGGCCTCGACTCACCACAATTGTCTTCAGAGATTTTGCAGCAGCGACCTGTAAGACGTCGTCGTCTTTCACTATCTCCGGGACATGTCAGAAGTGCAAGATGACCTGATGTCCCTACGATCTTTGGTGGCGGCCCAGCAACTGCTTGGAAACCCCACCAATGTCAAACCAACAAGCAACACAGAATGAAGTAATCAATTTCATTGACACCCACTGCCTTCTTGTTGTGTAACTTTGAAGTCTGCAATTTTAATTAAGTAAAAATTCCTACCTGTACTTCAACGTTACACAACATAAGGAGGTGGACAATTACCTTCGGATGTGCGGGGTGCAGGTGATTTAATTATTTGCTGGACCGCTTACCATTGGACCTAGGAACATCAGTTCATGGTTTTGTTCCGTCAAGTCCCTCAGGTAGTGCCATTTGAACGAAATGGCCTCTTCCAGGATCTCTGGCTCTGCTCATCGTAGGAGTGGATGATTTTGCAGAGCCATGCTGACATTGTAGCAGCAGCAACCGTTTATCCGTCGGTGTGTTCGGCAAGACGAGAGAAAGCCTGCATTGGCGGGTTGCCGCAGTAGCGTCCAGTTAAACCTTATAGCCCGGATGGCCAGACAAGACATTTCAATGAGAGGCCGACCAGGGGTGACAGGGCCGGAACCGTGATTGGTGTGAGAACCGCCAAGTCAGAGGCTGTCTTGGGCAGAAAATCGAGTCTGACAAAATGATGACAGACGACCAGTCTACGATGAAGCGAAGACATCCAGTCTGGTGACCAGCATTGCCAATTCGGACGCGCGCTATGTAGAAGCAAGTGCCAGGAGCAATAGGGTCTTCTGGGCGACAAACATAATGGCGTCTTCTAAAGGCAGTTGCAGGCTGTGGAGAACAACAGCTACGTCTCGTGGAGTTAATTAGCGACGCACAACTGAACGGCTTGCAATAAATGTCCTGTTGAGGTTGGTAAGATGAACATCTGATCCGGATTCGATGTGACCAGCTAGCTGAAGCCAAAGCCAGTGGTACCTTTTATCCTTTCATGGTTAACACGAAGAGGCCTAATTCGAACAATGGGTGAAGATAAATACTATCCTCTACAGGAGAGGAAGCACAGGGAGGAATCCACACTACGTACCTGGCACCAGTCCACCCAGCATCTCTAATAGCCGTCGTAGACAGCCAGGGTTGAAAGCCGCCGCGAGCCAGTGATTGTAACTGAACCATCATCCAGAAAGCCATCTGCGCTAAGGATTCATGCGGAAGGTCTTCATGCGTGAAAACGTAACAGTTGGACGTTGCGGTGAGAACCCGGTCATCAACTAGATCTGGCCATGGTGGAAGGATCCTGTCTATCAGTAGGCCAAAGAGATCCGGGAATCAGGGTTGGGCCGTCAACAGTAGAGCAACCAGAAGGAGGATGTCCGGCAGCAGATAAATGGCAGAAACAGGTTAGCATCCATCTCATCCCATGGCAAGGACATTACTTCACTTCCCTGGCACGACATCCAAAATCGGACGTAGAAGGTTCGGAAAACTGGCGTTCCACGATGTGACGAACAAGTGCACGAAGGGCATAGCCCCGACGTCTAAGAGACGACAGCAGCGGTGATGCAGCATCTGCTCTGACGTTGTAGGACGGCAGCCTGTTATTCCTCTCCTGTCTAATAGCATCCAGGTAGTCTCGGATAGCACGCACACGACATAAACTGCATTCCGAAGTCCAGCCAACAACAGGTGACAAGGCTGGCACGAAGATCCACTGGACTGGTACCAAAGCAAGGGTCTTCGGAAGGAAGAAGGGCAAAATGAGACCAAGGACCAATCTTCGGGAACCGTGAGTAACCTGGCCTGAATAGACAGGGTTGCAAGTTCGAATACGCGTTTGGCCGAAACCAGTGCCAGGAGGAAGACCATCCTGAGCTCTCAAAAGGGTGTCACCGCCAAACCCAATAGTTCTTAAGGGCTCTCTCAGAGGCTCTTGAAGACAACCGAAAAATCCCAGTGAGGGAAACGATGACGAATGAAGGATTTCTCTTCTGCAAAGGCCTTAACAAGTTTGGGCAAACTGACGTCAGCAATGGTTAAATGACGCTAAGGTTAAATGACGGGAGAACCTGCGGCAGAAGGTTAAATGACGGGAGAACCTGCGGCAGAAGGTTAAATGACGGAGCAGTTAAGCCAACAGGCTGCCCCAGGATATCGTCATGGCATCCACTGCTTAGGCCCCTTCTTCCGGAATGGGCGAGACAAAGTGAGGAAGAGGAGCGTTCCTGGAAGTCGCAAAGAAGTCCATCACCCCCACAGGCGAAGAGGTGCAGGCAACACCGGTGATGCAGCGTCTACTCGGACGTTGTGGGATGGCGGCGGGAGAGCTGGTCCGCCATGACATTGCCCAAATATATCAAAATGTGACGACCCTGGCACTGGGTCTTAAAATGAAGCAGGGCATATTGGACGGCCGACACTTCCTGTATATTGATGTGCAGCAAGGCCTGGCGCTTCAACAGATATTGTGCCCAGACATTTTGATACATTGTGCTCCGCTGACATTGTGCTGCCCCAAATGGGTACCCTAACCGTGCAGGGAAGCATTCGTGAAGATGTCGACATCAGGCGGTGGGTCCTCAACAGAAACCCCTACAGCTTGGTTGGTCGTCTTGATCCACCAGGAAAGAGTCGAAGGCTGATGGGGTCATCCCAGTCTAGTTGACAGAGATGGGCAGTGAGCAGAAGACCCGGATGGCATGACCGCCCTGACTGCGAAATGAATTACTCTTTCCTTTACAGGTGTCTTTGAAGACAACGTCGGCGGCCGTGTCTGCATCGGCGCCTGTGTCCGAACATACGGGTGCAGAAGCATGAACGCGCCGCGACGAGCAGTTATGCGATGGGGACGCAACTCGTTCACCAGCAGTTACGTGTTTGCGATGCAACTCGTTTACGAGCAGTTAAGCATCAGCGACGCAACCCGTTTACGAGTAGACGATGACTTGGCTAGCATAGATGACGACAAGCGCCAACACTATAAAAGTTGTCGAAATCTTGAGGCAACGAAGAGTGACCGTAGTCGTCATGACCTCGTTAGTAATGACCGTGATCGTAGCGCGCCGGCGAAGTAGTGCAGCAGGCAATGTGAAACAACGAGTGGCAGCGTCGCCATGATGACGATCCGGGATAGGAAAGGGCATGTAGGATTCCAGCCCACCAGCAAACAAGAGAACATCATCCGACTAGGACGTGTGAACCATAGAAGAGGGAGACGACGATGCTGGCAAGTCGTTGAAAATTGCTCCACAGCAAGTTGAAAAACGGACGGCATTTACAATTAAAGAAATGTGAGAATCCCACAAGTGACCCACATCTGCTAAGGTCACTGGGACCAGCGAAGTTGTAACCAGGTTCACACATCACGCTTTGCCGCCGTAGGAGTGAGCATTAGGCCAAACTGTGAGGTCAGCATCGGAGAATTGGAAACCAACACAGCCTTGACAGAGGCCACCACGGAACAGGTGGAAGATGCAGGTGGTTGAACTCCCTTTGTCAACATCAGTAGAAGGTTCTTGATCAGAAGGAAAAGACGACATATTGCCCTTTTGTCACAACGTTGACGAGCACGAAGAGCCGCCTTATGTGTAGACTCCAGAATAGTGACCCGCTGGTCAGCAGACAGTGCGTTGCAAACTTCGCAAGCAGAGTACGTAAACCGCATATTCTGCAACTCCACATAATGGATGCAGGTCCAAAACGACTTGAAAGTGCGAGCATGACCTAACTGAAAAAGACAACCCAGCTTCAGGGACTTTGAAGCCGAAGACGACATTTTATTAAAAGAAAAAAAGGAAAGCTGAAAAAACATAAGGTGTTCGCATAGCGACGAAACAAAAAGAGTCCCTAAGGCTTTCGGGCAGGACGACTTCAGTGGGACATCACCTAGTGGCACTGCGTGCCGGACGACACAAAGATGTTAGTTTAGTTTCTACTTCTGATATTAGTTTTAACGTCGGACATTAGCAGTTCAATGAAACAAAAATGCAAATTAATATGTAGTTATTTTTGCTTATTACTAAACGCTGCTTATTTCCCGCGGGTACCTCTTTCCATGATTGGTAGGCTTCGGAAGTGAAAGGGTTAATAATTAGAATGAAAATATCCGAGACAATTAGCCCAACACTGTCTACAACGTTTCCAGGAATGATTTTTGCAGGGTAATAGTAGTCAAAATTAGATCATATTTTAACTACCGAACAGTGGACTTGAAAATGTCCAAAAAAATGTTGTGTTGATTTTTGAAAATGTCTCTTTTATGTTACAGCAATACCATCTGCCGGAGCCAAACCCTTGGGATCCTACCCTCCTGGCAGAACTTCGCCAGGAGCGTGCAATGTGTGCCAATTCTGTGTCGTATCCAGTTCACACATGCGAGCATCGACATCCGTTTACTGCATTTAGTCATCACGAACCTAACAGGAAGTCGCAAACTTTGCCCGGTGCCACTAAACGAATCTCTGGAAACCAGCCTAAAGCAGTCAGCATGTACCACAGTCAGTCGCAGCCGCTCAACCAAAAGAAAACCAAAAAAGAGAACTTGTGTAGCCCGAAGCGGCGCAGGAATATCAACGTAAGTCACGCCAGATTGACTAGGTTGGAACATCGAGACACTGCATGTGCAGGAAGTCGGGAGACAGTTCATCTCCTGAAAGAGCAACGCAATAGCAGTAGTAGGAGGGCAACACTTGC
>JAQIUW010000044.1:0-13424 GCA_034697105.1 Lithobius agilis | reverse complement strand
AGATCAATCAATTTGACTGGTTTCTAGGGTATGGAAATGTAGTGGGATCCAACTAGGGGCACTCAGAGATTCCTCCTCTGTCTACACCAATGTTTTATTGACATTAAAAAGGGCAATTAATTTAATTTATTTTATATTATCTAGAAGGCTAAAAAAGTAGATTTTTGTTACATTTTAGAAACGCAACTTTATTAAGGATGATTTTAATTATTACCAATATTAAAATATATAGGCCTCAGATACAATGTTTTATATATGTTTGTACTCAATTAAAATTGGAATCCACATTCGAAGAGAATTCCCCTTTGTCATGATGGGTAATATGGACGATTCTAAGGGGAAGGGGCATATGGTAGTATTCCCCCACTCCTCAAACTAGGGTATTCGTCTCTCAAGCATCTCGCCCCCCCTCTGTCTAGACGAGTTCGAGATTTCAATTAATCTACACATCTTTAATGTGCTTTGAGTCAATTTTTTGTTTAATTGCTTTGAGAACGAAAGTCTTCTTTCTAGGTCATCGAGCTGGTTAAATCGTGTGTAGTTCCAGACTTACTGACTGGGTGACCTCGGACATTGCCTTGGGGTATGTGGCAAAGACGACAAACTGCAATTAATTTAAGGCACGTTCTAGACCTAACCAGTTAGAAACGAAGTCAATGACCAGACTTTTCCAGAAGAAAGTTACGAGGTCACGCCGTAGTTACTTGGTATACAAGCTTCGCCACTACATGCATCTTTACCAATTGTGTCTTCGACATTATAAGGTAAGTGTGTAATTAATTTGAATGTTTTTTTTTTTATAATCTAAGTTTAGAGGGAGAAAAATAAAAGAAAATAATTCTTTTGTTATTATTAAGGATGATGCATAACGTTTTCGAAATATTAAAACAAATTTTCTTTGCTTTTACTATTTTCTTGGTTTGGATTATCTTCTAAATTAATAATACAATTAATTATATCTACAATATGATTTAAAAAAATATTAACTTTTGTGTTTTGTAGTCCACAATTAAAATAGCAGACAGACGTGGGCTTAAACTCTAAAAGAATTTTTTTTACATTCCCTTACGGTTTAAATTAGACATGTTGTCTACCCAACTATTGTGCCTATCATCGTATCCTTTCCATTTTACAAAATATCGTATTTTACCATCCCTACCTTTGACTTTGCGTAAGATTTTCTCAACTAAAAATAAATCAGGCACACGTGTTTTTTGTAATTCTTGGGTGTAAAAACTGCCTTTCACATCTTCTCCTTCAAAATCACGTAATGTGTAAGTGATTGGATTAGTTCTCTGTATTTGGTTAATAGTAAAATCTTCGTTGGTCCAGTTCTGTAAATAACCTTTGTCGAAAATTTTTTTAATTTTTGAAACGCGTACTGAATCTCCCACTTTATATTTTGGCCTATTGTTAAGTGGCGTAGAACTAATTCGTTTTAACAATGACTCGTCCTTAACCGTTACATCGGCGGGTCTCATCTTAATGGTAGAATGAATCTTGTTATTGTACTCGTGTATTAGGCTACCTAGAATGTTTATCCATTTGTGATTGCCTTGACGAGTGAACCGTTTATACATAGCACTTTTCAGAGTTCTGTTGAAGCGTTCTATTACACTCGCCTTTTTTTCTGAATATGTAGAATACATGTTAATGTTGAATCGTTTCAAAAGTTTATTAAAGTCCCTATTATAGAATTCTTTACCTAAGTCCACCTGCAAATTTTTAGGAGGAATAGTTTTTTGCAATATTTTCGAAAAAGCATTGGCCACTTCTTTTCCTGTCTTTGTTTTAATGGGCACAGCCCAAGCATATTTCGACATCACGTTAATGCAGGTTAACAAATATTTAAATCCCTTATTTTGTTGGGAATAAGGTTGCATTTCTACTAAATCTGCTTGCCACAAGTCGTTTAATCCTAGCACTATAACTTTTCGTCTAGGAAAGTTCCTACGTGCTTGTTTATGCAATTCACCGACTAAGACGTCCATTTGGTCATCGTTTTTTTTTACCCATACCCCATTTGACTTTAGTATCCATGGCTTTTTTCACTACTGTAGCCGCAAATTTTTCTTTCCAATTACTGGATTTATCTTCTCTAACAACATGAGCTGCTTTTGATAACGTCTCATCTGCCACGTGCCTTTTTTGCAGATCCTTATTCTCACTATAAGCGATATCGTGCTCTTTACACGCTCGGTCGAGCGCATTTATACCGGGGTCTCCACGAGCGAGTCGCTTCTGCAGTTTAGTTCCCGGTCCACAGTATTGATAGCCCGGAATATGCAATTCCACGGGTAAGGCATTAATGGCTTTGTTTAATAATCCTTTTCCTTTCTTAAAACTTTTAATAAAATAATATTTTTTAGCGTAGCACACAGAACAAGTAGTTACTGCGAGGATTCGTTTATTACGTGTTATTTGTATTGTAGGCACTCCGACATTAACAGTGCGTCGCTTGCATTTCAAACAATATCGTTTCTTCTCTTCGTAAATCATAATCCTATGTTTTGATATATTCGTTTCGATCCTTTTTTATTTATAATTTTACGTTCTTCCAACTCTGTTAAAATTTCTATAATTTCGTTTCTGTGACTATCACCTCCCGCCAAACTCGATCTGTAAATAAGTCTTAAGCGATCTACCAGTTCGTTAGGGTCATCATAATATTTATACTCTACTCGAGTTAATTCTTTTGTCATTCCCTGTCCTGTTTTTGTAGCTTTCAGATCCGCCCAGATATGTTTAATTATCTTATTATATTTATTACCTTTACTAGATTTAGGTTTTCCACTGTTTGGATTATTATTCACATAGATGGCGTTAGTATCTTTCAAAATGGAGCCAAATGATGATAAGACATCCGGAGAATAAGAAGCGTCTTTCAAGTCTTTATAAATTAGTAAACTCCAGAGCTGTCGTCGGCCTGGATATTGTTTTCCTGCTACGATGATGTCATTCTCGTAAAACTTTACCTCTTTGTCACCAATTTCCATGACACCTTTGATCATGTCATATCTCAGTCCGTATACAGGGTCGGTTTCTAGTGGTTTCTGAAAATAGTCTTGTAAGAAATGGTAGGCTGTTGTCCCTATGATTTGACCGGGCAGCAAACTCTCTAATGAACGTTGAGTGATGTGAGAGGGAAGCACGAGAGGTGAAGATACGCGCGATTTTTGCATCATTAGTGGGGGTGTAGCATACTGTCCTTTAGTCACATATTGGGTTACAGGTGTTCCTCCTGTAGCCTTATCTAATTTAATAGCTTCCTCAGTTTCGTATTGCCTTTTACTCTGGGTTACAGGCCATTGTTCTCTAGTATCTAATTCTGTCTCTTCATCTATTTCCTCGAACCGTGACGATTTTGGAGTT
Source organism: Lithobius agilis (assembly GCA_034697105.1). Classification (NCBI taxonomy): domain Eukaryota; kingdom Metazoa; phylum Arthropoda; class Chilopoda; order Lithobiomorpha; family Lithobiidae; genus Lithobius; species Lithobius agilis. Next base: position 10,052 of record JAQIUW010000044.1, on the reverse strand, counting down.
TCTTGATCTATGTCGTAATAATCGTCTTCGTCATCTTCTTCCAAAATTTCTTTTTTAGTTTTTATGTTTTTATGTGCACCGGTCGACTGAGTTGGGTTAACAACGGTTTGTTTAACAATTTTTAATGGTTCAACCACCGGTTTAAAGAATTCTTGCAATGATTCCTCGCGAGCCTGTTCACCCATTTTTGCTCGCGTAAATTTTTTAACTAATCTACGTTTCAAGTCGACAATTTTTCTTTTTTGATCCATGATCTCTTTTTTTTATATTAGAAAACGTTGAGAAACGTACGTTTATTACGTTACGACGTTTAAATTTACGTTCGTACGTACGTTCTCTACGTTATGAGCTTAAATTTACGTTTATATCCATTTCTTACAGTTTTATCAATGGTTAGGAAACTAAAAGGTTCGTTCCAACACATTTTGCATAGATCCTTGAATTCACCCAACTCCATATCAGTACCAACGTGGTTCTCGTGGACTCGTTTTAGATTCAATTCGTCTTGAGGAAACAAGATTAATAAATTAGCATTATCTCTGATCACTTGTTTCGGAATTCTAGTATAAGACTGACTGCAATAAATCACATCAGCATTCGAATGCCTGCCTTGGGCAAAATACCTTTCGATGTTTTTTTGCGTATCTAAGAGAACGTCATCAAATACTACTAAATTCTTGTAAGAATGATCTATTTGATCGGGTGGCAGTAGTTCGTCTTGGTTATTGTAGAAGAAAGCGACGGACCTTCCAATTTCAAATTCGACTTCCGCTAGCAACGATTGTAAAGCCTGATATTTGGGTTGGCATAATGTTCTGCTATACACGAATAAACGGTCGTATTGTAGCCAATCCAATATAAAATTGAATAGCAGATTCGTCTTACCGGAATTTGCGGGACCCAAAATTAAACATCTTATGTTGGAAGGTAAAAACGGATAAACTGAAACTTTATTTTTGTCGCTTTGAAAAAAATCGTAATTACGAATCTTCATTTTCTTCTATCAAACTCAAAAAGTCTTTATCTGAAAAGTACAGGTTTCCTTCTTTTTGTTCCACTTCACCGTATTTAACGTTACACCACAATTTAATTTTGTTTGTTGAATTGTGTGGAATGAACACGCTCGTAATTTTACCGCTTACTTTTTTTAATTTCAAATTATCATACCCACTCATACTGTACCAAGGATCAGTCAGAATTTTCTTAGTAAGTTTTCCTTTATATTCGTGAATGTCTTTGTACATCCAAGTTCTAACACAAAGTGGTACATCACCAGGAAAATTTTTGTCCTTGAACGTTTTTTCACAAGTCGAATAGCACACCTGACTGGGATGGGTAAAATCTACGTTAAACAACGTCAGTGACACGTCTACATCTGACTCAATGTTGAGTTTTTGACAAATGTATCGTTTTAAGGTTTCGAGTATTTCTCCATTGTCAGGAACGATCCATCCTTTCGTTAATTCAGGTTTTGTTACCGGTGATCCTTTTCCTGTCAAATTTTCAAATTCGATCGTAGGTTGAATTGAGAATTTAATTCCAAACTTGTGTTCTCCGTTTTTGCTAAATTTAATCTGATCATTTTCAATTAGGTTCACCAAATGACTTTCCCAATTATTCATTCTTGGTTCTTTTACTGGATTCCAGTTGCTTCTTATTTTTATACACAGGTTCTTTTTTATACATAGGTTTTATATATATATATATATAGATTTTTTTTAATGTAGATATCTAATATACAAATCCAATTGCAAATTCATATTTTGTTGTTTTATATTCCGCATATTACGTACGATTATGGTGGTATTCTCATTAATTTTTTTCGGAATATCATAAACGATCTTAACGCTACTTTGCCCTTTTGGGATTGTTATTAGAAAAGTTTCAGTTTCCGTGATGCATCTGAGTGTTATGTTAGTTTCTGGAAGAAGATTGGTATAAATGACGGCTTTCATAATCGCCGCATCGTGAGTAACGAGGTGCTCGGTATATGCTTGGGACGTCTTTGTCATCCATGGCACTTCCTCTTTAATGGGGCTGAATGCGATGAAACTTATAGGGTAAATGCAGGTGTTTTGCACGTACTTAACTGTAGCCGCGTCTGTTGGTTGAGTAGACTCTCCTACATTTTTTATGGGTTTGTCGTTCGCATTAAAGAAAGTCTTGTCTTCGTTGTACGACAAGAAATTTTTATCAACGTATAATTTATTGGTTACATCGGAAGGGTGGCGTGGGAAGCCAACGTCATGTATTCGTTTCTTCTTGGCTTTGTACATGTCGTCTGCAGGATCAAGAGCTAAAGACTCGTTTCGAAAAATAGTCAAATCTTCGGTCAATTTTGTTTTGAATGGGGTAAGAGTTTTTCTAATTTCGTTAGGAATATGTTTCAACCTTTCGTCAATTTGTGTCTTTATTTCCGTTTGCACATCATTTTGCTGCTTTATTACCTGCGACAATGTGGTTGCATCATTAGCGTTAATACCTTCCGAAACATTGGTTAGTCGGCGATTCTGTATATTAAAATGGTTATCTACCGTTAAGGAAAACCCAATTCCTCTTTCTCCACGCAAACCACCTTCGCTTTTATTACTCTGTCCAAATTTATCTACAGACATCTTTTTTTTTAAAGAATCTAATACGGTTTCATACTTCCGGTTTCTCGACAGACTATATAAAAAATATAAACACAACTGGCCGCAAATGATTTGGTCGTAATTTTGAACGTTATCAAAATTGTACACTATGTTAGAACCTAAATATCGCGTTATTGATAAAGGTGGTGGTAAATCCCCGAAACTGTCGAAATAATAAGGCACTTCAGTTAAAGTTGAGTAGGCTACCCAGTGAGTCCCACTACCGGAATGAAAATCTTCTAAATTTACGATGCCGCATTCTCCTTCCGACCATATTTTATTGGGTAATCTGTCTTTACTGAAAGTTCCTCTGTACTTTGGAATGCGTAATATTTTCGTCAATTGATTTAAATCGCGGCTACTCAATGGTCTACCTAAGGGAATTAAACCTTTTGTGGCTTTAAGTAAAGTCCTTTGCCATGATTTTTTTTTCCCGTTCTTTTTTTCCTCTTCAGACCTTTACCTTCTACCGATTTGTTATGTCGTTGGAGTTCGCTCAATATTTTTGCGTCCGATTTAGCCTTATTTACAGCCGATGCAATGCCCGCTGCACCTCCAGCTAAACCGCCTATTCCGGCTAATATAGGTCCCAAGAGAGGAATTAATGGAAGTATCCCTCCTTTTTTAAGTTTTGCGCACGTAGTGCAGTTTTTTTTCGCCATCTTTTTTTTCATCTCCCTTTTTTTAATAAACAACTTCGACTTTGGATTTATCCATTTTGAGTTGCATTTTCCTATCACCGATTAATAAAGCGTGACATTTAGTTCCAGCAGGCACCACGTTAGTGAATCGCATTTTGGCTTGTACGTCAACAACTCCAGTTTGTAAACGTTCACTTTGTTTGGTGCAATCAATGACTACTAAAGGATAAGCTTTCTTGAAATGGAGTAAATCTACGGATACATCTCCACTTCCGTAACACGATTTCCTAAACTCTCTTAGCATCCTGTACAGAATAGTGTAGTCACCTTTAGCAAAATCTGCATTTAAATCTAGGAACGGATATCTTTCAGAATTTAACATCACGTGACAATCCGATAGTGAGGTGTTGTCGAATACTGCTGGATTTTTAGTATTATCGTTTTGTCGATCTGTTTGGAACGCTAGTACGATCCATCGTGGTTTTTCTATAGCGGAAGTAGTAATGAGTCTCCAAGTAAAACTAGTAGATTGTGGTAATTCGCACGAATCGTAGTGCCAGTGACTGAAGCCTAAATCAATGTCCGAGCCGTTATCTATCAAATTATAAAGTTTGATTTTCTGTTCGTCAGAAGGAACGACGTGAGGTATCTGCCAACTGACGTGGGATAGCTCCACTTTACCATTGGTGGGAGTTGCAGTTTTTAAAATGGCATCCGAATCCGAGGTACGCATTAGAGTCAACGTCTGTTTTACTCCGTACAATAATCTATTGTAATCTTCAAAAAATCCTAGAAAGTGAGATGCTGGAATAATAAAACTAAACGACCCTTTAGGAACTGTCTGTTTTATAATCAGGTCGTGCCTCTTTGAAAACCCATCATTATCACCTAAACTAGCGGCGGTAGATTTAGATGAGTCTAGAGCCCAACAGCTGCTCAGAAGACCTTGTTGTTCGGCAGTGCCATAAGTAAGAATTCCTTTCATAGTGCTCGCGTATCCAGGGTAGTTCAGTTCATCTACACATTTATCGTTCAAATGATACTTGATGTTGTTGAACAAGTACATAGGGGCATTGTTGATAAGAGAAATTACATCAGCATCGGCATACGATTCTCCATCTTCTTTAAGAAGTCGACCTTTAATGATTAGGAAACTTTTAGCTGGATGAGTGAACACATCTTGATTCTCAACCACGATACGAATTTCCGAGTTTACATTGTTAAGATTAGTTCCAACTATCGGATTATATTCGTGATAGATGTACGAATCGACGGAATTATCGACGAGTAGAGGCTCGTCAATTTGTAAATATTCTTGAACGACTTGCGTCATTTTAGATTTATTAGGTATTTTATGAATGCTCTGTTTCTGGCGGTCAATTGATTCCTTTTTTTATTACCAGAAACTGAAACTCCTTTCAAATTTTTTCTGTAGATCAGCATATTTTTTTATTACGGATCTCCCTGTTTTTTTTTCCTTTGTTTTATTTAGATCTTAGATGTAATCTCATAGTTACAGTTTCACCTCTTAAATTTAACAACTCGGATTTATTTTGTGAAGTCAACCAAACTCTGATGTTTCGAATAACATTTGTGGTAACTGGCAAGTAAATTAAATTGCGAGGTGTTTCCACAATCTTATAGCCTGGGGGCACATTAGGAAAGAAACTGTATAGAGTAGGATAAGATTGGCCATTGACTATAGATCCACCTATGATGTCACAATGAACGAAAATTGAATTCAAACTTAATATGTTCACAGTTTTCTCAGCTTCTTGAGACTTTGTATAAATCCCAGGTTCAAATCCGAGTACGTCTCTGAGAGTATCGTTCTCTATAAATGAAACGGCGTAATTAGGATCAGATATTTTTAAAGCGCATTTTAACGTGTTTGTATTAGTCAAGATTTCAATCGCTCCGTTTAGTTCCTTTTTAATAAAATCGTTGACGTCGGAAATTTCGTAAGAGCCAATTGGAATTATAATTTCTTTCCAAGTGGTCCCTCCGTCAGAACTGTACACAAATTTATTATTACTGTCGTCTAAGTTTGGAAAGGAATAATATGTTTCTAAAGATACCAAAGCCATTTCATATTGTTTATTTGGGGAAAGAATCCAAGGAGTTTCAAAATTAGTAAATATATCAGTTTTGTTGTCACTTAGTACAATGCTATAAGATTCCATTTTCTTTTTTTTTAGGAAGCAAACAACGTGAAGTTCTCTTAATCTGCTCTGATCTAGGTAAGATCTTAGAAAATAATTAAAAGTTTATTTAAAAAAAAATATATGTATATACTAAAAAGGACCAAATCCTTTCATTGTTTCAGACACTTAAGGGGAAATAATGAAAGACTACGTGTGTGCTTATTGTCAACGCATCTTCACAAGTCGTGGAAGTTTGGGCAATCATTTGCGAACACATTGACCCGATGCTCGTTATGAATGTCTACACTTTGATAACGAGCTTAAACATTGTGGAGAAGAGAGCCATGAAATGACCTGCAAAGAAGCGCACAACAATACCCACTTTGAATACAGAAGAAATTTAAATTACTTCGACCCTATGGTCATTTTTCAATTGATACGACTCCCTCTCCTATACTTTATCTTGGAGTGTATCGATCAGTTGACTATTTGTAAAATACAACTTTGTCTGGGCATTGATTTCGAACGCGAAATGGAAACAATCAATGCTGGTTTCTGGACCTATTTTACATCAGTTTATAATGCTAGCGACGCACATCAAATGATAAACGATGGGTACGACAAAATACAGGAATCAATAGACGCATTTACTCAAAAGGGTAGTGGATGGATAATCAAAGGAGTACGGGAAATATTTGTGAAAGTTGCTAAAATCGATCCTTTGAGAGCTAGTTCCTACTTAATATTACCAAAAAAGTTACGGAAAAAATCCACGGCTATAGTAAACATCAAGAATGAGACAGACAACAAATGTTTCTTATACTCGGTATTAGCTTGTAAAATGAATTGTTACGAAGAAGATCCTGCATATTACGAACCATATATGGAAACGTTAGACTGTTCAATGCTAACATTCCCAGTTACTTTGAATCAGATTGACTCATTCGAACGAAAGAATAATTTATCCATTAACGTGATAGCCTATTCTGAAGAAATGGGTTTACATCCACGTAAAGTGAACAAGAACATCGGAGGAGAAGCAATCGATTTACTCCTATTAACGGATCACGGTGGAAATTCCCATTACTGCGCTATCATGGACTTTGATAAATTATTGAGATTTCAAGGCTCTGGAACTCACCGAAAATTTTACTGTCGGAATTGTTTCGCAGCATTTACGAAAGAAAAGTTGATGGTAGACCACGCTAAGAAATGTATGAAGCTTAACCATCCTCAAGCGCTTACTTTTTACGAGCCGGGAAAAAACATATGTAAATTCAAATCTTTCAACCAACGTAATCCACATCCATGGGTTATTTACGCAGATTTCGAATGCATGTTAAAACCGTTCGAAATATGCCGGCCGGATCCATCGACCAGCTCCACCTCTATCATTCAAACACACGTGCCGTGTAGTTTTGGGTACGTGGTTATTGGTCCAGAGAACGAAATTGTCAGTCAAAACTTTTATCTGGGAGAAGACGCTGTGGACGTATTTTACCAATCTATTGACCAAGAAGCTCAGAAATTCGCTCATATTTTAAGTCGACCGAAACCACTAATAATGACCACGGAAGACGTAACGTTGTACGAGCGATCCAATATTTGTTCATATTGCAGTCTTCTCATAGATAAGGAAGATAAAGTTAGAGACCATTGCCATTTTACTGGCAAATTTAGATCGGCCGCTCATAAGAAATGTAATTTGGCTGCCGAACAAATAAATACCATTCCTGTCATCTTCCACAATTTGGAAGGTTACGATATGCACCTTTTAATAAAAGCCGCTACCCAATTTCCTGACAACGTTGGTGTAATCGCACGAAACACCGAACGATTCTCCAGCATGACGGTTCGTTGGCGATACGATTTTGGCAGAAAGTTCGTTAAAGTGAACTTGAGATTCATCGATAGTTTGAATTTCATGCCGTCGTCGCTAGAGACACTAGTGGCCAACCATAAAAAAGATCGTCCGTTCGTCATTACGAAAAAGGCTTTAGATTCGTGTAACTGGTTCGTTACAAAACCGTCCTTGGACCTAATGACTAGAAAGGGTTACTATCCGTACGAGTACGTTACCTCTATGGCCGTATTTAAAGAAACCGATCTGCCTTCCAAGCAGTCATTCTATTCATCCCTCAAAAAAGAAAGTCTGACCGATGTGGAATACAACCACGTTAAAACAGTGTGGGACACTCTCAGAGATAAGGTCTTTAAACGTTATCACGAAGTGTACCAAATGCTGGATGTGTACCTCCTGGCTGACATCTTCCAAACTTTTAGGGAGACGTGTCTGTTGAACGATAATATCGATCCTTGTTATTATTTATCGACGCCAGGATTCAGTTGGGCGGCGGCGTTGAAGATGACGGGAGCCCAACTGGAGTTATTTACACACACCACCAAACACAACTTTATAGCTTCGGGAATCCGCGGAGGAATTACTTTCGTTGCTAAGCGATACGCTCGAGCTAACAACAAATACCTCCCAGACACCTACGATCCCACCAAACCTAGCATCTATCTCCTGTATTTGGACGCTAACAACTTGTACGGTCACGCGATGTCTCGTAAACTTCCTTATGATGGCTTACAGTGGTTAACGAAAGAAGAAATTCTGTCCTTCGACCTGGACAACACAAATGTGGATGATGAAATGGGGTATATCCTTGAAGTGGATCTCGATTATCCTCAGAATCTGCACGACTCCCACAATGACTATCCGCTGGCTCCCGAAAAATTAGAAATCACCAAAGATTTACTTTCTCCATACTCCAAACGAGTCGCCGAACAAATCGGACACAAAATTAGTAAAAATACTAAACTGACTCCCAGTTTCTTATCCAAAAGAAGATATGTAGTGCACTACGCAAACTTGAAGTTTTACTTGAAACACGGGCTGATCCTGATAGGTGTGCGTAAGATTCTCAGATTCAGACAAAAGGAATGGCTGAAACCCTACATTACGTTCAACACAGAAAAACGTCAAACTGCCACCACTACGTTCGAAGAAGATTTTTTTAAGTTGAAAAATAATTCCGTGTTCGGAAAGACTTTGGAAAACAAATCTAAACGTCTGACCGTCAAGCTCAACACCGACGCTAAGAAATCTGTTAAATGCAGCTCTATGCCCCACGCTGATTCATTCAAGATTTTAAATGAGAATCTGGTTCAATCCAACATGAGGGTCCGTAAGGTCATGTGTGATTTGCCCACCTACAGTGGATTCACCATCTTGGAACTCTCTAAACTCTTAATGTACGAGTTCCACTACGAATTTGTACGCCCAAAGTACGGCGACAAAGCTCGGTTGCTTCTAACCGACACGGACAGTCTCTTTTATGAAATTGAAACCGACGACGTTTACCACGACATGCTAACAGAATTAGACCGTTTCGACACTTCGAACTACGATCCCTCACATCCACTTTACAGCTCTGCAAATAAACAGGTAGTGGGAAAAATGAAGGACGTAATGGGTGGTACGCTCATCAGAGAATTTGTCGGTTTAAAATCAAAAATGTATTCCATATTGAAAGAAAATGACGATGGAATCCGTAAAGCGAAAGGGGTCAATAAGCCTTTCGTGAAAAACTATTTGACTCACGCAGACTACAAGAAGACTCTGTTCGATAATCAGATAGCATCTAAAGCCACTTGGAAAGGTATTAGAAGCAAAGACCATCAACTCTCCACCGTGGAAGTGACGAAAACCTCTCTAACTGCCTTTGATGATAAACGGTATTTAGTAGATAATGGAATAGACTCACTAGCGCATGGTCATTATAAAACCAATATACATATGGAAATACCGAGTGATGAAATCGAATTAATCGAGGATGAGGAAGCGGAAGAGAAAGTTGTTTTAGAGGTGAAGAAGAAACCAAACGTGAGTAGAAAAAGACGCACGGAAGAAGAAATAAAAACGGCTGCGAAAAAAAGGAAAACAGAAATGAGAAAAGAGCATATAGCTAACGAGACCGATGAACGCAGAAAGGACAGATTAGCGAAAGCTGCAGCATCGAAAAGAGAACGAATTAGTAAAGAGACTGAAGAGCAGAGAAACGAAAGGTTAAAGAAAAAAGCTGCAGCAATGAAAGAAGCGCGAAAAAAACTTCAACAGAGTAAGCAAAGTCTATAAGCAAAGTATTTTAGATTGTATAAACTAATTTCTACACCAGGTGTTTTTAAACTTATTGAATGTTAGTTTTTATTTTAATCTAATATTTAAATTTCTTGTTTTTTTGTATATGTTAACGATATTACTATATTACTCCATACTAAAAATTTAATCCTGAATAACAAATTTTACGATGACTTTTTTACTTTTCATTTATTTACATAATATCCCCTTCATCTAGAGGGGAAGCCCCACGAGTGCGGGAAACCCCAATTTCCACTACTATTTAAAGGGGACTCTCAGCAGCCCACCTAAGGAGAGGGGAATCCCCATCTTTGAGGGGGGCACCATATTAGACACCAGTTTGAGAGAGGCTACCATGTCACTTTTAGTGAGAAATCCCCCGGATCCAGGGGTCATGTAACATCACTATTCATGGGGCCGCCATCTTGGACTTCACTTCCAGAATTCCACGGAACGTGGGCTGCTTACATCTCACTTTTATCCACCTACA
>JAQIUW010000043.1:0-13458 GCA_034697105.1 Lithobius agilis | reverse complement strand
TCAAGGTGGAGGCGCCAAATCGTCCGCAGACGACCTAGGTACCGGTCGGGGTGTCGTACTTAGTAGAGCAGCCACCACACTGCGATCTATTGAGACTCGGCCTTCGACTGGGGGATTATTAAAAAAAAAAATACGTTTTTTTTTTTTTGTGTATCTGTTTGCGAATTCGATCCGGGGTTCTGTGGCTCCATGGTCCCAGGAAACCCCCTTGGAGCTCGCTGATCCCTCTTGGACATAAATTTTGGGGCTTAAGTTTCGATTTGGAAATTCATGCAACGTAGGGTTAGTTAGCTACATTAACCCTGTATTGCATGTTGTTGACTTTCGAATTTCAAAGGTAGAGAAAAGTATGTCTTTAATTTTTTTATAGCTGTTTGCAGATGCGATCTGGGGTCCTCCGGCTCCGTGGTCTGGCGCCTTTACCGGTGCCCCATACGTGCTCTCTCACGAAGTTTCCCAGGGAACCCCCTTGGAGCTCGCTGACCCCTCTTGGGCTTAGTTTTTGTTGCCTAAGTTTCGATTTGGAAATTCATGCAATGTAGGGTTAGTTGGATACATTAATAGGCCACATTAATAAGCTACTTTAACACTCTATTGTATGGTGTTGAATTTCGGTTTCCAATTGCAGAGAAAAAAACGTTTTTTATTTATTTAAGGCTGTTTGTGGATTCGATCCGGGGTCCTCCGGCTCTTTTGTCCGGTGCCTTGACCAGTGAGCCATCCGTGCTTGCTCGCGAGGGTTCCCAGGGAGCCGCCTTGCATCTCGCTGACCCCTGGCGTATCTTTTTATTTGGAAATTCTTGCAATGTAGGGTTAGTTAGCTACATTAACCCTCTATTGCATGGTGTTGACTTTTGAATTCTAAAGGTAGAGAAAAGTACGTCTTTAATTTTTTTATAGCTGTTTGCAGATGCGATCTGCAAACAGCTGATCAGGCCCAGTAGTGGCAAGATCATCCACGTGACAAGTTAGAATTTGCACGTGAGTGGAGGTGTTTGAGTGCCTATAGAACACACAAATGTCGGACACACTCCTCCGGCTCCTTTGTCCGGTGCCTTGACCTGTGAGCCATCCATGCTTACTCGCAATGGTTCCCAGGTTACCCACCTTGCAGCTCGCTGACCCCTAGCTAAAGTTTCGATTTGGAAATTCATGTAATATACCATTAGTTAGCTACATTAACCCTCTATTGCATGGTGTTGACTTTCGATTTCAAAGGCAGAGGAAAAAAGGTTTTCAATTTTTTTTAAACCTGTTTGCGGATTCGATCCTGGGTCTTCCGGCAATGTTGTCTGTCACCTTGACCGGTGAACCATCCGTGCTCGCTTCTGAGAATTCCCGGGAACCCCCTTGGAGCTCGCTGATCCCTCTTAAACTTAGTTTTTGGGGCTCAAGTTTCGATTTGGAAATTCTTCCAAGATAGGGTTAGTTAGCTACATTAACCCTCTATTGCATGTTGTTGACTTTCGAATTCCAAAGGTAGAGAAAAGTGCGTCCTTAATTTTTTTATAGCTATTTGCAGATGCGATCTGGGATCCTCTGGCTCCGTGGTCTGGTGCCTTGACCAGTACCCCATCAGTGCTCTCTCGCGAAGTTTCCTAGGGAACAACCTTCGAGCTCGCTGACCCCTCTTGTACTAGTCAATTTTTGTTGCTTAAGTTTCGATTTGGAATTCATGAAATGTAGTGTTAGTAGGCTACTTTAACCCTTTAAGGGCCAACGTCGCCCATTGGCGACCAAAAAAGTGAGCTGTAAGGCCAGCAATGCCAGAGTCCCAAAAAGCTGTGTGCGCAGCTAACAATGCCTCCCCTGCCAACAATAAAGCCTTCCCTTACGAATCCGGCTTGGCCAAGGCGCAGTGGCCCAACGATTAGGGTGGTGGACTGCAAACCAGTCGGCCCAGGTTCACGTCGTGTCCGTGTAAGCCTCGTTTTTTTGGAGATAGTCGTAAATTGGTAATTAATCTGGCCCCCAAAGGGTTAACTCTCTGTTTACTTTCGATTTCGAAGGCAGAGAAAAATACGTTTTTAATTTTTTTTATATCTGTTTGCGGATTCGATCCGGGGTTCTCTGACTCCAAGGTCTAGCGCCAGAACCGGTGCCCCATCCGTGCTCGCTTGCAAGGGTTTCCAAGGAACCCCCTAGGAGCTCGCTGATCCCTTCTTGGACTTACTTTTTTGGGCTTAAGATTCGATTTAGAAATACATGCAACATAGGGTTAGTTAGATACATAAACCCTCTATTGCGTGGTGTTGACTTTCGATTTCCAAAGCCAGAGAAAAAAGGTTTGAAATTTTTTAAAGGCTGTTACCGTATTCGACCTAGGGTCCTGGCTACGTGGTCCAGTGCCTGACCGGTGAGCCATCCGTGCTCCCCTGCGACGGTTCCCAGGGAACCCCTTGGAGCCCGCTTACCTCTCTTGGGCTTAATCATTTTTTGGAGTTTAAATTTTGATTTGGAAATTCATGCAATATAGGGTTAGTTAGCTACATTAGTTGGCTACATTAATAAGCTACATTAACCCTCTATTGGATGGTTTGGACTTTCGATTTCTAAAAACAGAGAAATATACGTTTTCAATTTTTAAGGCTGTTTGTGGGAAGCCGGAAAACACAGGAAATGAAAAGTCTGGAAAGGAAAAGTCTGGAAAGGAAAAGTCTGGAAAGGAAAAGTGTGGAACACAACACCGGAAAACACATGAACGGAAATGTCTGGAACGGAAAAGTATGGATAACATTATAGGAAAACACAGGAACGGAAAAGTCTGGAACGGAAAAGTGTGGACAACACATTCGGAAAACACAGGAATGGAAATGTCTGGAAAGGAAAAGTATGGACAACATTATAGGAAAACACAGGAACTGAAAAGTCTGGTACGGAAAAGTGTGGACAACATTATCGGAAAACACAGGAATGGAAAAGTCTGGAAAAAAAACATAGAAAAACACAGGAATGGAAAACACAGGAACGGAAAAGTGTGGAAACACACATCTGGAAAAGTCTGGAATGGAAAAGTCTGGAAAGGAAAAGTATGGAAACTAAACATCGGAAAACACAGGAACGGAAAAGTCTGGAAATTGGGTCTAGCCTCGCAAGGGGTTTGAAGGAAGGGAATTTTGTTATCGTTTAATCCTTTTATTCTTTAAGCTACTTGCAATGCCCTCCACATGTCCAATCTTATTATGCAAAATTTGCAGGTTGTGAGCAGTATTTAGTACTGAAACATACAACTAGATGGCGTTAGGGAACATTTTTGCAGCTAAAATTAAATCAGGGATGCTTTTAAAGTAGTTAATTGTAAACGCGGAGAAGTAATTGAATCCGTTTGTCGTTAGTTTTTAACTTTTGTGATTTCTTATGTTTGAGAAACTAACGAAGTTCTCTTATTTAGCTGCATGAATATTTTATTAGTTCAGCCGTGCCCGTATACAAGCATAATCTTAAAAGCACAAGTATTATTATACTTTATTTTTCATTAGGTAGTGAATTTCACTCCTACTTTTAGAGTGCTATGAGTGTACTCCGAACGCTTCATTCGCTGCTCTTGTGTATACGAATTACAGTATTTTGTGTTTCACAGAGTAGTAAAAGGCAGAATACGCCATTCGTCTGCACAAGACCTGCGAATAAAGGCAAAAAAACAGAGTTCGGAGCACTGGCAGAGTGTTCTAAACGTATGAGCGGAAAATTCGCTAATACAAAAATATTGCGTTCCGCAATACCGGGAGGGGGGGGCACGAGCCCCCTTTTCCACATCTGCTTACGCCTACGTACCTGCTTGATGGAAACATCTAAAAAAGAGTCACTCAAATTTACAACCACAGCAGTCCATTCGTCTAAGTGTGTGGGGGGTGGGGGTGACTGGACTATAATTTACCACTGGTCTGAATAATTGTGTGTATAATGTGGACAATTCGCTGGCTCGGAGTTACAGTTTTGAGATATTTACGATCAAACATTCAGCTAATTCTGGCACAAACATCACAATAATTAAAGCCGCCAGAAAGTAGATGTAGATTCGTTGTAGCTTTCAACAAAACGGTAAAATAGTAAGTAAAAAAATAAGCTAAATTCAATTCATTATTCGAAAGTTGCAGACAGAATTCTGTTGCTAAAAAAACTTCAACTTTTGTGGGAGACAAATTTCTAACTGACAGCAAAGATGTAAGAAAAAAGTACATTTGCACAAATATTAATTTAAGACAGTTAACATGTTTTATTAAATATTTATTTCAAGAAATACATTTCAAGAGAAGTCCAAAAAGATTATTTTTGGCATTATTACTTTAAAATCGCTCCTTCGAAGAAATATAAGAAACGTAAGATATTTTCAAGGTTGCTAAAAATAATCGAAATAGAGGGTTTTTGCTCCCTCCCCACACAACATGCAATTTTGAAGAGAACAAATTAGTAACGCTGTGCTCAGTTAGACATCTGCCCCTGGACTCCAAAAGAAGCAGGACTGTAAACAGTTAAAATATTGTGGTTCAATGTGTGACTTCTAAGGCTGAATGTACGCCAAAAAAAAACTCCTGCATTTTGTACGCAAAAAAATACACCCCCAACAAACTCTGACGTATTCCTCCCCCAACCCCACCACACCGTGTTAAATTCAGGTATTATGCTTCCCCCGAAAACTCTTGAGTCTCCGATATCCTCCCGGGTAAAACCTGATAGTTTGTCCCTCTTTGTCAAAAAATTCTCCAGATAACCCACGCCGTATAATATCGAGCAATAGTATCCCGTCAGAACGGGAGAGCTAGTAGGGCTGCAGCCCCCACCCGTCAAAATGGAAATCTGAAACAAAATTGAAATTAAAAAAAAAACATGCTTCAGACGCACGCGCGTTAGAAGTGAACTTCTTTTCCTAGGAAAAGTTGATTTTATGCATTGTCTTTTTTTTGCATTTGTTAACAATTTTTATTTGTTAACGATTTTTAATTTTTTTAAATATATTTTTTGTTGTTGTTGTGTGAACGATTTTTTTTTGTTGTTGATGTGGAATTTAATTCAAGAAAATCTCTCTTAATCTCCGTGCGACCAAAGCTGAACACGCAGGGAAGTTTTCATTATACTTCTTTTGCCAGGAATGCTTTTTCAAAATTTTAATAGAACAAAATTAATTTCTAAGACCCACTTCTGAATTCTTTTAGTAATCAATGCTATTTACGCTGACGCAAGAGCTGAGTTGCCATGGGAGCTCGTCTGGAGTATAAACGTGGCGGCGCCCAGATAGGAAGGATGTCCTCCAAACTCTTCTACTCTATGGCTCTGGAACGGACCGCTGATCTAATTTATTGAAACGAAATCCTAATTCCCGCACAACAACACGCTCACGATCATGTGCTCAAGATTTTTTAAGTTAGTGCTGAATTTCGTAGCGTGTGTGGTTCGCAAGTTCAATTTATAACAGAGCTGGGTTTGCGAAATTGAGATACGTTTTGCAAATTATAGTTACTACCTTTGGAAATTTCTTACTACTAAAAGGAATTTCGTATGGCTTATTGTTTGTTATTTCAGAGTAGATGATAAAAATGGAAGGTTACACTTTTTCGTGACGTTCAAGCAAATTTGGCCTACCGCGCCTATAGAAGTTTCACTTCAATAAAAGTGCGAGAAGCCTGCAGCTTATTTTGATCACAAGAGATGCAGCGTCCTATGTTGTCAATTCTTCTGTGTAATTGAATATAGGCTTACATTTCAGTAAAAAATAACGTAAAAGAAGAATTTAAGGATGTAGGATATATTTTATTTTTTACCCTCACTACTGCAACCGAAAATCTGCGGTAACTTACGTAAGGAATTCAGCCCCCTGCCACAGAAGTAATTAACGCAAAGGTTTCAGCGAAATCGAATCCTCCGTACTCCACTGATAATGTAAGTCACTAAATTATTATCGAGTATATGAGGCCAAAAAATGAGGCGTATTGCAATCATGCCTGCCGCATTAAAATGTAATAATAATTTAGTAGTTTTACTCGAAATCCTTTTTCATTTATCTCGATTATTTTTAGCAGCCGTGAAAAGGTAATAAGCTACTTCTCATGTGTTTCCTAGAAGGCAAACTTTCCAGCTAGGCCTAATTTACATTTTTTTTTTTTATAAAAAGTAAAAGTTTAAATAACCATAGTTATTCTAGGCCTAGAATAATGGTGAATAACGGTGGTTATTCCTCAAACTATTTGCGCGCAACACTCACTTCTCAAACAGTGGACGGCAGGACGGAACTAAAGGACTTCTACCTTTACAGGAAAATGATACAGCGTTATTTCGTGTTTGGTTAGCACACAAAGACACAACTTATGAAGTTGACATTTTATATACATGTATCATGGGGCAAACTAGTTTAGAAGGTCTGTAGAATTTTTTTTTTCAATTGCATCACATCTCAAAGTACAATTGCTCAAACTTACATGAAATTAAGTTTTTCTGCGTCTTCTTCCTCATTTTCTTCAGTGAAGCCCAACATTTCATACCGAAAATATCAACCGATCGGAATGAAACTTGACAAAAATGCGCAGCTTGTAGCCTCACAAATTTTGTGTATGTAGCTTACATAGTATTTCTTAAAATCCCAATTGGCTATACCATGCGTTTGTTAGGCTACGCACATACAAAACGTAGCTTTACGGAGTCATCACGGTTGTCAGTTACCATCGCTATAATTCGCCCGTTCAAAGATACGGCGCCGCTAGTAGTAAAATTATCGCATTGAAAGGCTTTGTTGTTTGAATAATTAAGGCGAGTTCTAATCAGTGCGGGATTTAAGGAAGGGTGATCAGGGCGATCCCCAGGGGCTGCCACAAAACCCCCACAAGATAGAAGACATTAACTCTTTCCCAAAGAGGGCTTCTCTGTGTGGAGCTACATTTTAGTGGAAAAACGCATTTATTTTATTTTAGAGTACGGTACGTTCTGTCCTGTGTTAGCAAACAAAACACCAGGGAAAAAAAAACCCGAAAAATAACTCCCGGAAAAAAAACCACAGGAAAAAAAAACCCCAAGAAAAAGAATCCATCTGCTGAAGTTTTTAAAGCGGTCGAATTTCCGCATGTTTCTGAATTGTTGGAATGTTGGCCCTATAGTAGGACGCATACCTTAGGGCGGGGGGTACTTGGCTTTCCGAAATTAGCATTTGGGGGAATTTGTCCGAGGCAATATTAACCGGGTTTTTTTTTCCTTGGGGATTTTTTCCGGGTTTTTTTTTCCTGGGGTTTATTTTCCGGGGTTTTTATTCCGGGGATTTTTACAGGGGTTTTATTTCCTAGATTCATTTTGTCCGTGTGGGGATAACCAGCAGCTGACCGACGTCTGACCCACGGTCCGATACGTTGACGTTGACCATTCATCTAACTTGTTTGTACTGCGCGAAGGTTTCCTAGGTTAATAACTAATTAATGTTGTGAGATTTTCACTTCGGAGAGTCCACGAATTAAATTAAAACGAGAAAATGCAGCCAACCATAGGTAATATGTAAACGTAACGCGACAAAAAGTCCGACTGCACAGCAAAGGCGTAGACTCTAGAAGAATACAGCAGTCTGTTTGAATATTGTAGAAATTAAATACAATTTTTCTGGTAATGATTTCATATAATATTTGTATCATTTACAAATCTTAGGCAATTTATTTATCACTTAACTACTCTGCAACTACAGACTTAAACACAATATTATCTAGCGCAACGAATTGCGTGTGTGAGGCATTAAATAAATTGCATGTATGAGGCTTATACGAATAAGGTAATTGAAATATGCAGAATATGCAGAAATATGCAGAAAACAAATCACCAAAAAAAGAGTACACGTTCTAACCAACAATTATTGGTAGCCCAGCTTCAAGCGATTAAAGTACACATAGCCTCGCAACTCTTACAGCAGTTATATATTTGTTCTTTTTTTTAAACCTAAGTTAGTATTTCAGCTTTAGTTAATCTGCTTTGCTCTGGAACGTTAAAGAAGTAAATGTGTATAACTTAACATCTAGTAATAGAGTAGAATTTCCAAGCGTATTAACTAGTCGGCTCTATAAGTTATATAGCTTTTTCGGGAGTGATGGGAACAAACCGAGTTGGGAACAGTTTTTCGTGGAAATTTTTCCTCTGTACTTAAATTCCTGTGACTTTTCTGCAAGCGTTCGTTACCGGCGTCAAAAGGAAACCGGTCAACACTAGCGTTCCCTTTGTCAACGTTAAGTCGTTTAGACAAAGGACAAACCGCATATTTCTTTCGCCCTTTTCCTAGATAATCCTTAAGAAATTGCAATACAAAGCGAGGAAAAGGTGAATATGGGTCACAGACCGAAAAGAGGGACAGGTCTATCCATTGCGAGAAAGGATGGTGCCTCGAAAACTCCTTTCGAAACAAAATTCTCCTAAACTGCGAGAAGGGCGAGAAGGGGCCCAACGGAGTCGCGAGGGCTTTAAAACGGGGCGTAGTAACAACCGCCAAATGAATAAGAGCCTATATTTTGGCTCTAAAATTCATTTGGCGTTTCTATAATTTTGGAGTTTGATCATTCAGTTCTTATTTATTTTGCTGTTATTCCTGAACGCATTGGTTTTTTAGCTATTATTCTTTTTTAGAATGCCAAAACGGTTGTATTCAAGTTTGGCTTCTACTCATTTGGCGTTTTGTTCTGCAAGTACACCAGCAACATTTAGCAAATATTAGTTCGCAGTAAAAAATGAAAGTGAAGGGTTACATGTGTACGATTCACTGAAAAAAAAGACGCGGAAAAAAAGCCTGAAAAAAGCAACCTTGGAATAAAGCCGCTGGAAAAAAAGGGTCGGCAAAAAGAGTCGTTTGCTGGAAAAAAAACCGCAGGGGAAAAAAACCCAGAAAAAAGAGCCTAGGAAAAAAATGCCCCGGACAAATTCCCCAAAATGCTAAGTTCGGAAATCTTCGCCCTCCGACCACATCCCCCAAAAGATATATGATATTAGTTAGGAAAAAAAACCCCGGAATAAAAACCCCCGAAAAAAACCCCAATAAAAAAAACCCACAAAAAAATAAAACCCATACGCTAAGTTTTCAATTAAGAAAAGGGCCAAGAGCGGTCGAATTAGCGGTTGAATTTCCGTATGTTTCTGAATTTTAGCTCTATAGGATATATATATGATTTTGGGGTGGGGGGGCTTCCGAAATTAGCATTTGGGGACAATTTGTCTGAGGCTTTTTTAAACGGGTTTTTTTTCCGGGTTTTTTTCTGGTTTTTTCCCCAGGGGTTTTATTTCCTAACACCGTTTTTTTGTGGTATTTTTTCCTGCTACTCAAAAACATGTGGGAGTACGGGTTAGTTCAAGAGAAAAGAATACTGAAATGCCGCCGACATAAAAAAAAAAATGCGACAAAAAAAAACTTTCGAAGAAAAAAAAGCAGAAAAAAACACCAGGAATAAAAGCCCTAACATAATCTAACCCTAATCTAACCACAGATTCTCTGCACTGATTGGGGTCACACATGTATTGCACATGTATTTATTCAAACACATGTGCAATACATGTATTGCATGAATTCAAACACATGTATTGCATGTATTGTATTGTAGGGTAACACATGTATTCCATTAAATATTTGCAATACATGATTTGCCCCTCCCGCCGGAGCCACCACTGTATATTCCTTTTTTAAGTTTAAATTCTAAATAAAAAGTTTAATTATTTCTTATTTTATTCATAAATAGTATTTCTTCGATTATATTTTTTGTATCAACACTTCATTTGGTTTTATTTACTTTACTGTGAGTTGAAATTCAACACGAAGCAACGCTCCTTTGTCCTGGCACATTAAAAATTACATTTTAATACAACAATTAAAAAAAAACATTATTACAAAAACCAGTAGGCTACCTTTAAAAGAGAACATACAGTACATGTAAAAAAAAAATCCTGTACTATAGTGCAGTATCAAATTCGTTTAAGGTACGTAAGGTTGGCCATTTTAAATTGTGTTCTACCACATTCTATGATTATTAGTGTTTTTATTTCGCTTATTTTGATTTACTTCCAGTACGTACTTCGAAGGAAGTTTTTGCAAAATTGAGAGGACCTAAAAAGCTTTCATTTTGTTCCCTTATTAGGCAAATTCTTTTTGTTAAAGTTCAGAATTATAGTTTATTTTGTTTTACTTTACCTAAGCATTTTCTGCTGTCTAATGTTTTTTATCTCATAAAAAATTATTTTTATAATCATATATCCTACTACATTTTTTACTTGCAAAAATCTCGTGTTAAACTTGTTTTACTTGTTTTTTTTATTAATCTCTTGTGTTAAATGTATTGGCAAATAAGATCTTAATTATTTAATTTTGTGAAGTAAAGTTTTTGTAAAATTTGTCTCAATTTTTAAATTATATCTTTTAGATGTTTTTTTTTCCCATTTCTCATTGGTTATGAGGCCAAGACATTTTTGGAATCCGTTTGTTTTAATTTTCTACTTAATGTTTCATTTTTCCTGATGTAACCAAATTTCAAGCTGTGTGTGGTTTAACGTGAATTACCTTGGTTTTTTTGCCAATATTTTTCAGTTTTTGTAGTAATTTTTATCTATTTAATGTATCAAACACCTTCTGTAAGTCTGTAAACATGGCTCCAACTTGCTTGCCATTATTTAACGCTTTAGAATTTATTCGTTTATATTTTTTAACGCAAATATGGTACCTTTTCTTTTCTGAAGTTCATGTTCTTTGCACGTATAAAATTTGCACGCAGCAATTGATCAGAGTGCCTCGCATTATTAATTCCTTAATTTATTTAAGTATTTTTGTTTTGTTTTTGCTATTTTCACAATTGAACCTTAAAAGAAATCTTTCATTTCCTAATGGCACCACAAATTTAGAGGAAAGAGTTCGCCTAGGCAAAGTGGCCAATACTAGTGAAAGGAAATCTTACTGCATCGGACCAAAATATCAAATAAAACAGTTGCGATTTTGAAAAATTAAAAAGCGTACATAACCCTGAAAAAATAAAATACAATAAAGTTTAAAAATTATCCTATCTGAAATATTCTCACACCAATATTATAGTATTTAATGTCTGTTTACTGATTGCAATATTCTGCAATCCTTGTTCCTGCTATCTATTTTAGCTAGCCAAACCCGTAAAATAAAGATCGTTTCATTAACCTAGAACATTAGAATAAATTTGAACGCGGGAGAAAGGGGAACAAACAAACAAGAATCACTGTAAATTAGGTAATAAACGAAGAAGTGGTTTCGAAGTCGTTTCCGAGTCATGTCAGCGTGATGAAGTGTAAGAGCTTAATACTGGTGCACAAATACTTGTTATTTCTGGTTTCATTTCTTTGATAAAGGAGAAAGTCAGTTCCTATGCATAAGCACTACATGAGGATTTTTCTGTAGTTATCACCACCACCCCTGTATGAAATTACGATAAAAATATCCTACCCTTTCTAGCAAAGTTTCCTTTTCTATCGTTCAATAGCCCTAGCAGTTAAAAGAGAGGTTAAACCCACATTACATAGTTATGTGCAGTTGCACGCGCCATTCTGAGTCGTTGTGGATCTGCGGCCAAAATTTGCCGCATCGTAAAATAGCCAGCCGTGTATAGAACTTAATTTAGCAGGCATCAAAACAATAATTAGGATCCAAAAAAAGCTAAGTCCAGGAGGGATGGATGAGCTACACGTGGGTTCTCTGGGAACTCAAACGAGCAAGCCTCGGCAGCTTTATGGTCAAGTTGTCGGACCAGAGAGCAACAGGCGTGCGGTCGAATTAAGCCACGTGTACTAAAAAAAAAATACCCTATTATTTTCCTCTGCGTTTGGAAGCCGAAAGTATGCATTGCCAAATTGAGGGTTAATCCATCGTGATTAAAAATAACCCATCGTATCTCGATTTCATTCTGTACTGCAAAAATTATGTTTAGTTCATAGTGTTCCCCCTTCAGGAAATTCGTTCCCCTTCCTCCGATTTCATTCTGTACAGCAAAAAGTATGTTTCGGAAATAGCGTCCCCATTCAGGAAATTCCTCCCCCCTCTCCCATTTCATTCTAAACAGCAAAAAGTATCTTAAGTAAACAGTGTTTCCCCTTCAGGAAATTCATTCCACTCTCCGATTTCATTGTTTACTGCAAAAATTATGTTTAGAAAGTAGTGTCACCGCCCTTTCAGGAAATTCGTTCCTACCTTTGATTTCATTCTGTTGCAAAAATTATATTTAGTTCATAGTGTTCATAGTGTTCACAGGAACCCTTTGCTGCTTTTTGGTTTTTTTGATTGGCGTCATAGTTTGCCTTACGTTTATCCACTTCAGTAAAATTGTTAGGCCTACAAGTAGCCCAAGTAGGGCAAAACCTACTTCAAAAAGGAGAGAATGCGTAGGATTTCCGTTTGAACCATTCGCCTAATTTAATCAACTAGAAAAAAGTTTGAATTGTTTTAAGTTTTAATTTTTTGTGATAGTAGACAATAAAGCATTTAATAATGGAATGTTAATTACAATTGACTTTAACATACAAATTCATCATCCACTATATAGTGGGTAGATTTATAGTAATGTGTGATAGCATCGTCGTGTTAAACGTGAAATTTCCTATATCAATTTCTCCCTCATTTTTTAATATTTTTGCACGAATTTTGGCGTGCACTACGCGGACCACATGACGACACCGTGGGTAAAAAATTATTAAAATCTACACACCCAAACAAGCGATACAGATTTTTGAAAAAGCTAATGAAAATAGACTTTGATTTTCATAATCGTATTTATCATACGATCAAAATGAAAAGCACGAGGTGCAATAGGCCCCGTAAGACGTACGAAATTGAATGTGGTGTCACTGGATAAAGAATTTTGTGACGTAACATGCTTTTTTTATTTTCACAAACATCTATCGCGTGGTTAATTCATTATTTTAAATTTCGTGAAATTTACGAACCTGTCAATACCAACCAACATTTAATTTAGTAGCAATGACTTTGAAATAATTGGACTTTGCAGCAATGACTTTTAAACAATAGCAACTCACCTGCATTGTCGCTTTGCAATGTATGTGACTTGCCTTCTTGGTTGTACACAATAAATGATTTTGAAATGATAACAACGTAAAAATAAATGTGCTTATATTGTTGCTCAAATAACACCGGCTCATCAAAGCTTGCTTTGGACTGCAAACTTGCATCTCAGTAACTTCCGGTTTTTTTTATTATAGCCAATAAATAATTTTGAAATGATAACAATGTAGGCCTACCTGTGTTTTCAGTCCGTGATAAAAAAAAAATAAATAAATCTATGTAGGCCTAAAAGAGAGAACACAGGTTTCAGGTACCGTTTATAGAACCGGTTTGGACTGGTTAGAGAGAGGACACCCACTCTAGCCGTTCCCCGATCGCAAGGGAGATAAGGATGACGTCATCCTTATCAGTGACGTCATCGGTCGGCCATCTTGATGACCTACTTTCTAATCAGTGACGTCATCTGTCGGCCATCTTGTTGACCT